>PVJI01000601.1:169404-220743 GCA_004026765.1 Micronycteris hirsuta
AAAAAAAAAAAAAAAAAAAAAAAAAAAAAGCTCAAGGAGCCCTGGCAGGTGTGACTCAGTTGCTGGGAGCATCTTCCTGTAACAGGAAGGGTGCAGGTTCAATTCCCAGTCAGGGCACATACCTAAGTTGCAGGTTCAATCCCTGGTCTGGGCATGGACAGGAGGCAGCCAATCAGTGTTTCTCTCTCACATTGATGTTTTGCTCTCTCCCTTCTTCTCTCTCTCTCTCTCTAAAAGCAATGAAAAAAAATGTCCTGCAGGGATGATTTTGGAAAAGAAAGGTCAAGAACTAAACTTCTAGCTTCAGTCATAGCTTGATCTAGGATCTCAAAGATGTTATGAAGTCACTATTCAATTTCTGGGTTCCATATTTCCCTGATTTTCTCCCCCTTGGGAAGACTTTCCTCTGCACTCACAGCTTACCCTCTTAGTGACTCCATAGGAGCCAAAGTCCTACCCAGTGGCTCCGTCAGAAGAAACGGAATGCTCTGATTAGCTGGGCTCAGGTCCTATTCCCTTCCTTTCCGCATGGCTGAAAGGAAAGTGAGGTGGGGAGACAGGTTTCCTCATCTTAGTGGGGCATGGAAACAGTACCTCATCCCCTAAGTTTAGGGCGAGGGTTCAGTAAAACAGGGAGAAAGAGAAACAGCAGTTTATTGTTCCATTTATTTTAAGCATTCATTGGTTGCTTCTTGTACATGCCCTGATCGGGGATCGAACCCATAACCTTGGTGTATAGGGACGATGCTCTAACCAACTGAGCTACCCGGTCGGGGCTAGCCATTATCTTTAAAAATAGTAATCAATATTACTACTACTAATGATGAATGGTATCTATGCTCGTGTGCTGGGAGGGAACAAGCTCCTGGAACAGGATGGGACCAACCCGAAGCGAACGAACAATCACAAAATAGATGTTCTTGCGATCTACGTCCTGCAGGCCCAGTCCCCAGCCGGGTCCTCTCCAGGGTTCTGCCTCCAGACCTGTGAAGTGGGGTGAAGGGGTTGAATTAAACCAGATCTTTCTGGATGCCTGATCTCGTCATTCAGGTTACAGTTAAGAGTCACCTCGCCAGAGAGAGACCTTTTTATCCCCTTTACTTTTAGATCTTATTTCTTTATTTTTAGAGAGAGGGGAAGGGAGGGAGAAAGAGAGGGAGGGAAGCATCGATGTGAGAGAGACACAGCCATGGGTTGATTGCCTCTCGTACGGGCATGGAACCCGCAGCCCAGGCGTGGGTCCTGACCGGAATCAACCCACGACCTTTCACTTCGCAGGAGGACGCCCAACCTACTGAGCCACATCCCTCAGAGTTCCCTTTTATTTTAATATATCACTAAATTTTACTTTCTCCTCAGTGCTTATCATAATCTGAAATTATCTTATGCATCTACTGTCTGTATCCCCCATTAGAACCTCAGCACCAGGAGGGCAGACATCTCTGTCCAGTTCACTGCTGCGTCCCCATCACCTAGCACAGCGCCTGGCACACAATCGACCCTTGAGAATTTGTTGAACGAGGAGATAAATACTACTCAGAAAAAGAAATAGTGCCTAGTTTTCTGATAGGTAGTGAGTTTTCCATTAAGGGAGGTGTCCAAGCTGGAGCTTGAACGGGCACACTTTGCCAGTTTCCTCATTTGGAAAAGAGGTGTGTGGGGGGCGGGTTGCGGGGCCGGGGACCGGACTCGCAGCCCAGCTCCTGCCTGCGATCCCCGCGGGGGCCACCAGGGGACGCCGCTGCCCGGACGTCCGCCGTCAGCCTCGGGAGCCCGGGCGGACGCGTCCCGATCTTCCTGGAACATTCTGAGCGCCGCGAGCTTCCAGGCGGCTGGGAGCCCGGGAGGCTGGAGCGGATGCGGAACGTCCGGAGCCGGCGTTCCGCGCGCCTCGCGCTGCGGGGCCGGCGGGAGGCGGTGACTCAGACGCGCGCCCCCGGACCCCAGTTCTCGCGAGGGGGCGCGCGCGGCTGCGGGAACCCGCGCGCCGCCGGCTCCATTTTTACCCGGGCGCTGCTAAAAATAGTGGCCTTACTCTGAGCCGAGCCCGAAATAGCGGCCCCCAGATAAGGCAGGACGACTCAGCGCTTCCGGGGAGCGGAAGGGGAGCAGCGCGGGGCGGCGGGGGGAGTGGTGCCGGACTCCGGCGGGCCCCGCCGTCCCCGCACCCCGCGTCCCGGCCCTAGCCGCGACCCTAACCCCCATCCCACGACCTGTCACCGGCCTCGCTTCGTTCCTCCCCTCTCCCTGCGTTCCTTCCTCGTTCTCTGTCTCCTGGCCCTCAGCCTCCATCCTTCATCCCCGACCAGTATCCCCTTCTCCGTGCTAACCTTCATTTCCGGCCCCGGCCCCGGCCCCGGCCCCCTCACCCGAAGCCCTGTGCCAGTTCTCCCTCCCCACCCACAGCAGCGAGCTCGTGCCTTTCGGGATCTGACCCTGTCGCATGTCAGCCTCTGGGGGGGAGGAGGGGAGGTCTCAGGAACAGGTCACAGGACCGGCAAGCACGGGGCTAGGGGCGAGGCTCTGACTTCACGGTTTCCACGGTGGACGGGGTGGGCTTAGGTCTCGGTCTGGGCCAGTTCCCTCATCCTGTGACCAGCCTCGGGGCTCAGCCTGGGGCCAGTGCAGGTCTGCAGTCACCAAGGTTGGGGTCCCTGGGTCACCAGAGCCAGGGCCTAGCCTGGCACCCACTGTTTGGTTCACCAATCGCAATTGCACTATGATTCTTTCCTGCTTTACAGGTCAGTGACTGGACACAACAGCTCCAGGCAGTGGAAACCGCCAGAACCCTGCCCTGGACCTAGGTCCCCGCTTCGTGCTTTCCTCTGAGGCACTTTCCCATTCCAATAATCCTGTGACTTCCAGGACTCAGCCCCAAGGACCTTTCCCTGCATTTTCCTGAGATCAAAGGCAACACTGTCAACATCTCCTAGTCTCTGATACCTCAGAGGACAGAGGAACGGTCCTGTCCTGTATGTTCCCAGGGAGCAGGGCGTACTAGACAGATGTCGGTTCAGGCAGAAGTGCTTGGCTGTGGGTGGAAAGGAGCCTTAAGGGGGCCAAGTCCCCTTCAGTAGAGAGCATCTCCTTTCAGCCAGGAGCTCAGTTGTCCTGTCCACTGCATGGCTGAGGGACTCAATCACCAGGCAAGCAGCTTGACCTAGAGGATCCTGTAAGGCAAGAAGAATCATGCATTTGGGATCAAGGAACTAGGAGCCTGGAAAAGTCAGCAAGGCGCAGACCAAATTGGGCCCCATGAGCTGTGGTGAGAAGCCTGGACTATTCCCCCAAGGGCACTGGGGAGCCATAGCAGGTTCTGAGCAGGGGAGGGACAGGGTTTGTGCTTTAGTAACCTCTTTCTGGCCACCTCCTGGAGTTGGACTGAGAAGGAGAGGGGGAGAGGAAGAGAAGGATCAGACTTGGCAGACTTGGTGGCTGAGAGGCTGTGAGGGCAAGGAGGTACCCAGGATGAGGTACAGGTCTCTGCCCAGGTGGCAAGGTGGATGGTGGGGTCATTCCCAAGATGAGACCCAGGAGGAAGGAAAAGGTGTGGGTGGAGGATGCCTGGAGAAGTTTCAAAGTCAGTCCAGAGCTGGTAATTTTAAAATAATTTAAAAATTTCATTTTTGGAAAACATTGGCAAATCCTTTTTCAAGGTTTACCTGCTTGTAAATTTTCCTCCTCCCTCTGACCCCCACTTCTCACAGTTGATGGTTTCTTGTGTACTTTGTCTAATAGGATTCACTGAGCTCTCACAATGTCCCCAGGTTGTGCTCATCTGTCACAGAAGTGACCTGGCTCAAATGACTGCACCCAGCCCTGGCTGGTGTGGCTCAGTGGATTGAGTGTGGGCTGGGAACCAAAAGGTCGCCAGTTCAATTCCCAGTCAGGGTACATCCCTGGGTTGCGGGCCAGGTCCCCAGTGGGGGCCATGTGAGAGGCAACCATACATTGCTGTTTCTCTCCCTTTCTTTCTCCCTCCCTTCCCTCTCTCTAAAAATAAATAAAATCTTTAAAAAGAAAAAGGTCTTAAAAAAAAAAAAAAGGACTGCACCCAGGTGGGCCAGGTGCCACTAATATGCCCATTTCAGAGAGGTGAAAACTGAGTCTTGTTGGAGAGGTGGCCTTTTGAGGGCCTGCCTGTGAGTAAGATCAGAGAGGGCAGGTCCAAAATGCAACAGCGAGGGTAACAGCCCAGGGAACAGGTGATGGGCATCGGGAAGTCGAAGGAAGGCTGCCTGGAGGAGGAGTGAGGGTGTTCAGGAAGGTACCTTCCAGAACTTTCTGATGAAGGCTCTAAATCAGTCCCCTCAGGAAGCTGAGGTACAATTAACAGAGTGGCAACGCCCCCTCCTCAGGCCTGCAGGGCCCCCAAAGGTGTTTATTAGAGGGACTGCCTGATGACATCTCAGGGACATGACTGTAGCACAGCCTGCTCTTATGACGTCTGAGTGATTTGCCAAATGCCTGTCACAACCAGGATCTCTAGTCAGGCCCTGTGGGGGGGGGGCGGGGGGCGGCGAGGATAGGAGGAAGTGACTGGCCATGGGGTGGGGCTCGGGGCGACAGGGATGCAGTCATGCAGAGACCAGGGACTCAGGAGCTGAGAGGTATGCCCTGCCCCCCTGCACTAGGGAAGTCTCTCAAGGTTGAGTGTGAGGATCCACGTTTGGTGGCTGTCTAGTGAAAGCGGTCTGCTTTCAAGGAGGTGTGGCTGGGATGCAGTCGGGCTCAGAGTCTGGGGTCAGTCCAGGGACTTCTGTTTGCTGCGGTGTCCCCATCATCTAGGATGGTAACTGGTACACATTAGGGGTTCAATATATCTTAATTAAATAACTCAAGTAAAAGGAAGCAGCACTCTAGGGCTCAGTTTACTCTCTTGCCTAACAGCCTGGACCATCTGGCCATCTCAGCCAACCCCTAACCCTACCCAGGGTCGCGCCCCAGTCCTCCGTCTCCAGCGGGGTGGAGGTGAGCAAGAAAGGAATTTGCTCCTCTGGTGAACTCCGCCCACTTATGATCTCACAAGCCACTCTGGGATCCCGACCTGTGTCCTTCCCTCGGGACTGGGCGTGGAGAGGAACCCGGGAGTCCTGACTCCGGCCCCTCCCCCTAGCCTGGTCGTGTCGCGTCCCCAGGGGTGTCACCGGACGTCCTGGCCGGCCGGGGACAATGGGCCGGCGCGGGTCCCGCCGGGAGCCTGGAAGTGGCAAGGGCGCCCCCTCCTCTGATTCACCCTTGTTTCCGGCCCGTTTCAGCCTCCTCCTCAGGGATCCTTCTGTCCTCCACACCCTCACTTCTCGTACCCTTACAATTCAGTTCTTTCTTCGACCCTGCAAATCTGTCCTCTGCCCCCTCGCCTGTCCCAAACTCCGTTTTCTCATACCGTCATTTGTGATTCCCGGAGGCCCTACATTTCCAGTTTCCCGTGCCTTCCTTCACTCACCCATCTCGGGACCCTCTCCTGGCTTCTTCAAAATACCCCCCTTTTTATTCCCGCCCTTCCCTTGGCACCTTAAGCTCCCCCCACGATCTGTCTTTCCTAAACCCTTCCTCACCTTCTTTTAAAACAGACCCCTAGTACTCTTTCACGTCCCCAATCCCAGTCCATCAAGCCCGTCTTGTCTCCCCGAAACTGCCCCAATACTCCTCACCGCACCCCATCCCACTGCCCCAAACAACTTCGGGTCCAGGCCCCTCCCAGCCCCGGCCCGGGCCAGCCCGAGCCCCTCCCCGGCCCGCTCCCACGCCCCGCGCAGGTTCCCAGGCCCCCCCCTCCCGCGGTGGCCTAGAGACCCAGTTTGCGGTGGCAAAACATTGGTCTCCGGGCAACAGGCCCCGCCCACCCCGGGCAGCCCAGTGCGAGTCCCGCTGAGACTGCTCACGTGGGTGGGGCTGGGCGCCCGGGGCCCTATCCCCGCAGGGCGCGGAGACCCGGAGACCCGGAGACAGCAACAAGGAAGTAGCCTACTTCCTACTTCCTCTAAGAGAGACTGGAGGGGTCCCTGATTCTCTAAGAGAGATCTTTTAGAGAATCAGGGACCCCCCCTTCCCCCCAGCAAGAAACTTGGAGACATTCTGGAGACCGAAGCCGCGTGGGAGCCGTCTGGGACGCAGCGATTAAGAGAGACCACCAGACCTAGTGAGCAAGGGATCCAGCCCGGAAATAAACGCGGAGATAGTGAGATGAACACAGACAACCTCGGGCCGCCAGGGACGTTCCTAAAGGCAGGAAAATCTCCCTCTGGTCCTCAGGGCCTTTTCGCTTCTGTCCCGGGGAGTTCCCTGGATAGAGGGGACAATTCAGTGCATTGGCCCACCTAGAGCTTGTAGCACGATTCCTGGCACATACCATTCGTCGTTCATTCTTTCAACATATTTGTTGGGCACCTACTATGTGCCAGGCACGGCACTGTTGGTCGGTGCTGGGTATACACAGTGAGCATGACAGCTGTCTGTCCTCCCAGGAGCTTACACTTTGGAGGTGGGAAGGGGATGCTGAACAAAACATCAACATAAATAAGCAAATTACACAGCACTTTTGAAAGTAGTAAGTGCTGGGAAAGCAGAGAGGGAAAGAGGCGTGGGGTTGGCATTTTACATATATTTTATATTACATGTATATTTGCCATTACGTATCTTTATTTTAAGGTATACTATACAGCCTATGTTCATTACATGTGGCATAAAATTTTAAAAAACTGCACTTTCAAGTTGGAAAAATATATAGATAGCGCATTTTGAAAAAATCTTTTTTTAATTTAATGGGGAAAAGTTCTGGCAGCGTGGTTCATTCCTGAGAAAAGAAATGCAAAATGGCATGACATGAGCTCCCACGGTGGGTGGGAGATTGATGGGATATATAACAATAAGTCAGAGGTGGTAATACTTCAACTCGGCCGTTTGGAATACAACTTGGAAAGAAGCCCATTCAGGGGTTGCCATTTTATTTATTCTGTAATAATTTTTTTAAAAAGACCTTATTTACTTTTAGAGAGACGGGAAGGGAGGGAGGAAGAGAAGGAGAGGAACACTGACGTGTGGGAGAAACATGGATCACACATGCCCTAACCAAGACCGGGCTGCGGCCTGCGCCTGAAGCCCAGGCACGTGCCCTGACCTGCCCTGACCGGTAATCACGCTGGTGACCTTTCGCTTCGTGGAAACGACACTCACCCAGCTGAGCCACGCCGCTCAGGGCCAGGGGTTGCCATTTTAAATAGGTGGTCAGAGCAGGCCTACCTGAGAAGGTCACGTTGGCGCACAGACTGGAGGTTGCTGAGAGAGAAGCCATGCAGGTATGTGGGCCCAGAGCGGCCCTGCCCGAGGGAAGAAGCAGCAAGTGCAAAGGCCTTCAGGTGGAACATGTATGGCGTGTTGGAAGGACGGGAGGAGGCTGGTGTGGCTGGATCAGAGAGAACAAGGGGAGGGGAATGGCAGAGATGAGGTCAGGGAGTAAGGACAGAGTGTGCAGGACCCTAGGGGTCACCATGAGGCCTTTGACTCCGAGTGAGTCAGAAGCGATGGGAGTATTCTGAGCAAAAGACGGACATGAACTGACTTTGATTTTAACAGCGTCTCTCCGGCTGTATGTGGGTGGGAGTCAAGTGTGGAGGCCCGGGGAACAGCCAGGACCCCAGGCAAGATGGGAATGGTGACTGGGTCTAGGGTCAGCAAGGATCCGATTCTGGAGGTATTTGAACTTAGAGCCACAGTATTGGCTGACGAGCACATTCATGGCAAGTCCTCAACAGATGGGGACAGTTACCATTATGGTAGGTGGTGCTCATAGACGTCGCTACCATCCCCATTTGACAGATGCAGAAACTAAGGCCCAAAGAGGCCACTCAACTTGCCCAAGGACTCACAGCTCAATCTGGCTCCAAAGATGGCACCTCTCCATGAGGGTAGCTACTCCCAATTCACTCAGACACAACACCCTTAGTGCCTAGAGGTACACCAAACTCTTTCATGTGGGCCTAGGGACTGCTGGATCAATTCCCTCATCCGCCACACCCAGTGGGTGTAGAACCTGGTGGTTCAACAGGAGAATGTTGCCTGACCAGTGTTCGGGTTGTCAGGCAGTCATCCACGCCGGCCCGGGACACGGGCGCAGAGGCAGGCAGGCACACGCAGAGAGGGTCCACCCAGAACCTCCCAGCCCAGCGTCTGCCTCCCACACTTAATCCCAGCACTGGACCCGGCACACCCCAGTGCTGCTTGCAGTGACCTGTTCAACAGTCACACGTTTGCACGCAGACAGGTACGGGGCCCTCCATGGGGGAGGTGTGTTTTCGGAAGGGGTGCCTAGACACAGACTGTCTCTCTCTCTACGTCTCTGTATCTCCCTGCCTCTGTCTTGCTATCTTTGTCTTTGTCTGATCCCACCCTTACCCCAAGTCCTGTCTCAGTCGCTCCCCACACTCAGCATGGTGTACCTGCAGTAGGAATCACTCTTCCCCTGGCTGTGTGTCTCCAGGGAGTCTCACGTATTGTGTGACATCAGAACCCAGCGGCCAGCGGAACAAGTGTGCAGAGGCCCCAGGCCAGCAGTTCTTGCTGGCTGCTGAGCCTCCAGGGAGGCTCTCCGGGCTGGAGAAACCCACCTTTAAAAAACTCCCTGGTGATTGGGACCCCTGGGGCTTGTATTAGTTACTCTATCTCATTCTGAAGACAGGGAAGAGCGGAGGCCCGGGGAACAGAGAGCACATCCCAACTTCACACAGCAGTCGGCTGCGTGGGGCTCCGTGCTTCCAGATCCTCATCCGAATTCCTTCAGGAACAAGTTTGGGAGTTAAATGAAGTCATAGAAGGGATTCTCAGAGACACATGGAGAGACCCAAATATGTATAGAGACTTGGAATCTAGAGACTCAGAGAAGTAAAGGGCGTAGGGAAGGAAGAGACCCAGAAAGGACTCAGGGAAACAGAGACAGACATGCACAGAGATGCTGACAGAGACAGAGAGGCAGGAGTTAGTAAGGTGCAGAATGAAATTGAGCTCTATTAAGGGATAGAGACTTAGAGAGACAGACAGCCATTTAGGGTGATGGACCCCAAGGGGGGCACATTTTCTTTTCAACGAGACGATGCATACACTTTTATAGGCCCTACATCCTAGAAGCAGGTGGTGCCATAGCTTGGCAGTTGTCCCCTCCCCAGGCCCAATGCGTAGGATACACATTAAATACGTTTATACAACGTGCCCTCTGTACAGAACCTAGGAGCTTTACGTAACCTGGCCCTGTGAGTCATGCTGTAGACATGGGGCACTGAATGGACATGCCCGAGAAAGTGGCTTTGTGAGATGTGAGGGATCACCAGCTTCACCGAAGAGGAAGCAGAGGGTCAGAGAGGGCAAGGCACTTGCTCCATGTCGCACAGCTAGGGTCCCAGCAGGACAAGGATTCCAACCATTTCAGCCTGGTTCCATAACCTTTGCACCCCAGACACCAAGGCTGAACGACTGCCAACGCCCGATCACGTGCTCCTTCACAGAGGGGAGGTAATAATAGAAGCACCAATAATAATACAATAGCCCCTATGTATGGAGTGCACTGTGCTGCCGTAAGTACTTTAAAAGTAAAGACCAGAACTCAGTCAGTAAACAACATAATTACACCCGTTGTGTACGGAGCACTTACTATGTACTAAGTCCTTAGCAGGACTTCATACGGTTACAATTCTGGAGGCCGGTGATGTTATTATCCCATTTCAGGAAGGAAGGAAGGAGGCCCAGAGAAAGGAAGGCAAGTGGCAAGGTCACAGAGCGGGTATTTGAACCCAGGTCTTGTTAGCCGTTTATTTCTGCCACCCATTGCTCTGCGGACGTGCCCACAAGCACGCCTACAATCTAATATCTAACACCGGCATCTCAAATACTTTAGTTCAAATACCAACAGCTCCGGTCTCATATTCTTTCTGCGCTCCGGGGGCCTAACCCAGCCTCTAATCCCCTACACCTCCCTGACGTCTAGGGAGCGACCCTCTACTCTCCCCCAAACACCTCAGTCCAGCCGCTTGGCGGGAGAGGGAGCCTAAAATGTTCCTGCCTCTTTAAGAGAATGAACAGTCGGCCGGCGTTGCCCAACAGCGCCACGACGGTTGCCAAGCAACGTCAACAAACGACACGGCCGCCGTCTCCGCGCGCCCCCACCGCCCCCCCGCCCGCGCAGACGTGGTGACGCGACGGGCTGTGGAACGCCGTCGCCTAGCAACAAAAAGGCTGTTTGTCCCAGGCTCGGCAGCTCGGCCGCACGGGGAGCAACCAGAACGGGCCCCGGGCAGACGGAAGGGCCGACGGGGAGCCCGGGGTTGGGCGGGGGGCCTGCGGTGATGGGAGCGGGGGAAAACTGGGTCCCCAAATTGCCGGTTTCCCTTTAGACAGCCGCCGTCTGCTTGTCGCTCGCTCCTCCTGTCTGACCCCGACCGCCTCCGCTCCGGTATCTGTCCGTCTGCGCCCCCTCCTCCCCGGCATGTCTGTCTATCCCCGTTTCCCGCGCTGTGGTTGTCTCATATTCTCCCAAAGAATAACAACCAAAGTAAATATAAGCACATTTCTCTGGCCCGCCGCTTTTGCCTCAGACTCCCGGATGCGATTGGAGTCCCAACCAGTGGAGACAGAGACGCACGGTGAACAACCTGTACCCACACACATACTAGGGACCACAGCCCGGGAGCTCCCTCCTCCCGTTCCTTTCCCCGCTGTCCTCGGGTTCTCTTGCCTGTCTTTCTGGAGCCTCTTTCATCAGGCAAGGCAGTCGGCGGTCCTTCCATCCTGTGTCCGGGAAGCTGTCCACAGCTGGGAGGTTCTAATAACTCATCCCCAACACACACCCCCACCACCCCTATCCAGTAGCTTCATGTGATCAGGGCTGGGGCGAATCTCCAAGCACAGAGAAGCAATGGGGTGTGTGACAGTGTGAATGGATGTGACTGTAGGTGAGTGACTCTGCCAGTGACAGTGTGTACATCTGGTATTTCCTGTGTGACAGCATGATCGTGAGGGCTTGCTTTGTGTGAGAGAGCAACTGCCGGACTGAGCAAGTGGTTTCTGCAGTTTGCATTTGTGCGTCTGGATGTATGGGGAGCCCTGCTGACTGTGTGTGTGTGTGTGGTTGTGAGGCTTGGTGTAGTCCTATTTGAAACAGTGAGTGTGTGAGTATTATGGATGTGTGTGGTTTTGCCCCTGGCTTGTCTTTCTGGATCTCTGTGTACTCATCTGTGTATGAGCACATTATCTCTGGGTCTTCTCTGTATCATCACTACAGCACTTATCACAGTTTCTGATCATATATTTGTTTGTTTACTTTCTGTCTGCTCCACTGGACTCTGTACCCCTTGAGGACAGGGCCCAGGGCTGTTGTGGTCCCCAGCACCACCCTGCACACAGTAGGTACTCAGTAATCACTCATTGAGTAAATGAATCAATGACTCGTGTGTACAAGTTAAGTGCACACGTCTGTGTAACTGTGTGAACAGTTCTGTGTTTCTAGTGGATGGTCTCCTGTGTGTGCCCTTGTGGGTCTAAGCAAAGGAAGGTCACACAGCTGTGTCTACCTGTGTAGCTCTCCCATCAGCACTCTCCTTGCTGTGACACATTACAGGGCTTCAGTCAGTGTTTGCAGACTTGAACTTTGGCTTCCTCTGTATCAGCATCAGGACCTCTCGGCACCTCAGCTTTCTCACCTGTCAAATGGAGATCATCATTGCACCAATCCGTGGGACCGTGAAGGGGGCTGAATGAGTTCATACCAAGAGCACTTAGAAGTGTAAACAAAACAGTATTCTTGGATTGTCAGCAGTATTCTTACTTCCTCTTTGTGTACCCTGTATACATGCGTCCAGAACTCTAGGACGGATTCAGGCGTTAGCTGTGTGGTCCTGAGCTAGTGAGGACCAACCTCCTTCTGGGTCTCAGTGTCCATTCTGTTCAATGGGCATGGTAACAGACCTCCTCCGGGGGTGGCGGCGACCAAGTGAAGCCACGCCGGGAAGCCTGGAACCTGGTGTAAGTACGCCCAGTCACAGTCATCACCGAGCTGCTAAAGCTCCGGGAAAGGCAGACTCGGGGTGGCGTTTGGGGGTGGAGGGAGATTCAGATCATTCCCTGGGACTGGAGATGGGGAAAGTCAGAGGGAAGGAAGAGCAAGCACCAGCTGAAGCAGGCTGGTTGAAGGTCACGTTCCAGGAAGGACTATCTCCAAGGACTGTCTGGGGCCTGAGGATGAAAAGACACTGGAACTGTTTGGAGAGCTTCCTGGTGGGAGAGAAACTGGTTTGAGTCTTACAGGCTGGTGGAATTCGAGGCACAGAAAACAATAGCAATAATAATAACACACAGTGTACAAACTCTGCCCGGTCTTTCTGAGGATTTTCTGCCTTGTTCCCAGCTCTGTCCTCAGGTCCTAGAGTGCCTGACACAGGGAGGGTGCGGAGTAAATGTGTTTGAATAGCTGACGGATTGATTGAATAAATGAATGTGTGAACTTCATCCCAAGACGACCTGTGAGTTCTGGTCTTGAGGGCAGGTGGGGAGGGCCTGCCAGGGCTGGCATGGGTCCCTAGCCTCTGGGGCCCTCCTCCTGCCTACCCCCTAGCCCTCTCTGTTCCCACAGTTCAGGGCTGCAGAGGGTGTGGAGGGGGCCGGGAAGGGAGCAAGAGAGCCGAGAGGCCGCCGCCTGCCCTGGATATATGCCCAGAATGTTTTCAGGATACAGAGGGTAGCTCAGGCGCCTGAGTCACCTCGGAGAAAGGAGAAACCCCGGCCGGCCGCATACCTGGCCGCTGACATCATCCGGTCAGGGCACCCCCGGCGGCCCAGACAAGCGGACTGAATCACAGGCAGAATTCAGCCACAGCGGGAGCGGGCACGTGGCCTACTGTGACCTCCACAACACCCCCGCGTGGCCGTCTGGCTGCGGAGGCCTGGACAGGCCGCACTGGGGTCAGTGAGGGGGCAGGGGGCTGAGTCAGGAGCCGGCTGGCTATAGCCGAGACCACCAGCTGCAGGCGCCTGTAAGGAGAGTGTGGGTAGGAGAGTCAGTGGGGAGGCCCCGGGCCCAGAGGAGGAAGTCCTTGTGGGTGTGACTGGGAGGCTGTGGGTTGTGGGTGGCGGTTGGATGACCCGCTGGGGTCTATGCTATTGCGCAGAGAACCACGGGGTCGGGGAACAACGGAATCGCCATACAGTGTGCGCACACAAGTACCGCACGCACACTCGGAACCCCAGAGCCGGGAGGCCCCGCCTCCCTCCACCCCAGGACTCTGCTGCCTCACGGCCTGGGCTGGCATGTGGGGCCTCACTCCTTAGGAGCCTGCGGGTTGGGCAAATTCCCTAAGGGCTCGGGCCTCCGCTTCCTAATCTGTTAAGTGGGGGCAATAGAAATCATTGCTGCTAAAACAGTGTTGGCCAGGTTGATGGAGTCTCAGATATGGCAGCAGCTTGCCCGCCCTGTGGGGGAGGGAGGAGGAGCCGATGGCCTCTGCTTGCCTTGATGACAGATGCTTCAGTTCCTCCCAGAATGCCACTGGTGCCTCTCCAGCTGCTGCTCCGCTGCTGGAGCTCAGAGGGAGTGAGCCTGAGTAGTCAGATCATAAAGAGGTGAAGTTTGAGCCGAGGTCTAATGAATGTGCTTACGGGATTACATGGGAAAGAAGAGGAGGAGACGGGCCCAAAAGGCCTTATGGAAAGGACTTGAAAGCCATGATGTGAGCTCCTTGAGAGCCGGTTAAAGCTTTGTATTTTCATGGCAGAACCAGCTCAAAATATTCCTACGAGATATGGAGTTGCTTTCCAGAGACAGCAGGCCAAAAGCACATGTTGTGCAGCAGAAGCATGTGTAGAGGAGAGAACTTTGACCTCCAGCTGCACGCAGAATCAAAGCCTCGTGCCCACCCCCCACCCACTCCTGCCAACCAAAGTGCTGAGACATAGCTGGAGCTTGAAAGCCATAACCCTTTCAGAAGCAATGGGTCTGTTGCCCAGAATGATGCAATGCTGATGCCCCTTTATGGTAAACGGCCAAGTTCCAAGGTCTTCCCATTAAAACTGGCCCACCAGCACTTCCACATGCCTGTTTCCCACCCATTAAAAACCCTTCACCTAGCCCTAGCTGGTGTAGCTCAGTGGATTGAGCTTGGGCTGGGAACCAAAGGGTCCCAGTTCAATTCCCAGTCAGGGCACATGCCTGGGTTATGGGCCAGGTCCCCAGTGGGGGCCACGTGAGAGGCAACCACACACTGATGTTTCTATCCCTCTCTTTCTCCCTCCTTTCCCTTCTGTCTAAAACTAAAAATCTGAAAAAAAAAAAAAACAACCCTTCACCTAGTCCAGCGGGCAAGGTGAATCTGAGGCACTATTAGGTCTCCTATCCTGTCAGGAAGAAGGAAAACAATAGAAAAGAAAAAGAAACCATTGCCGCTGTGATGACATACACTTATAGGGGACATACTTTCGGGCAGGCACTGCTCTAGGCATTTTACACATAAACTCATTTACTCCTCAAAACAGGCCAGCAGGGAGACGCTGTTATGATTCCCACTTTGCAGAGAAGTGCAGGTATTTGCCCAGGGTCACACAGCTAGTGCCGTCCTTATAGGTAGTGTTATTGGAAAGGTTAAGCAAGAAATATAGATCTGGATCATGTCGCACATCACACATGGTTTTCTCGAATGACTATCAGTTATACTGTTAATACAACACATATTTTCTTCATCCTAAATCCAGCCGGAAAGATCTCCAAAACAGTTTTCCTCACCACCTTGGTCTGGTCCTCTAGCTTCCCACAGTCTCTTCAGTCTTTTTGGTCTTGCATGTCCACCTTAGGCAAAGAGTGCTCTTGGGCAATTTCCTCCTTCTCTAAATTTTTTCAGGACTTGTCATAGTTGGCCAGACCCACCTCCACCAGAAAGCCCTCCAGGCTTGCTCCAGCCTCACTGAGCTGAGCAAGTGAGTGTGAAGGCTCTTTGTCCTCACGGGATTGTGGGTGGACCTCTGCACAAGTGTGGATACCTAAGAAATTCTAAGAGTCCACAGCTCTGGGGGTCTCACTGTGGCGGCGGGGGTGCGTGGCTCTCTCAGTTGTGTGTCTGTGCAGACAAAGGTGCATGCCTGTCGGTATATGTGTGGTTTGGTGTGCATACACCTCTGTGATGGATATGAACAACAGTGTGTGTTCAGCTCTGCGTGTGCAATTAAGTGTTCACTTAGTTATCTGTGTGTTGGTGCAAAGGTGAAAGGTGTGCGAGTGTGTATCTGTGTTTGCATCTGACTTTCTGCCTCCCAGGTTTGGACTCTGTAAACCAAACCTCCTTCTTCCCGCCAGTGACAAACACATCTGATCCCATCTCACTCCATCCCTGGGAAGACCCTGGGTCACCAGCTCAGCTCATTTCCTCCGTGGGAACAGGCGGGCCGGCAGTTCATCAACACCTGGAGCCAGGCCCAACATCCACACACAGCCTCCCTGCCGGTAACTAGTCTACAACATCTTTCCCCCGTCAATCACATGTGACGGCAAAGGAACAGAGAGGTCCAGATATGTAGCTGTCTGAGACAGCTGATGAGAGTTTATAAAAGAATAAATGAGTGAATGGAGATTCATTTAACCAACGAGTATTTATCGAGCACCTAGGTGGTGCCGGCCCTGTGCGAGAGGCATGGCGGTGACTAGGACAGCTGTGGCCCAGCAGGGGAGGCTAGCCTGTCACCACGATGAACCCGGATAGGCAGAGCCAGGAGGGGGTCCCTGGGAGGTGGGGGACGGCCCCAGCCTGGAGACCAAGGGGCTTTTGGAGGAAGGGATATAGGAGCTGCGACCTGGAGGACGAGAGCAGGAGCCAGAGGAGGCGAAAGGAAGAGTGTTCAAGGCAGAGGGAAGAGCATTGACAGAGGCCTGAAGACAGAGGAGAGCTACCATGGCATCTGGAACACCGAAGAGGAATGGAGAGAGGTGAGACTGGGGTGGTCAGCACCGGCCAGGACACGCCAGGCCTCATGGACCTTGGTGAGTGAGGAGTTTCAATGCAGAATGCTGGGGCATTGGGAGGGTCAAGCTAAGAGAGGCACCAATCTGAACCATCCTGCTGCCCTGAGACTCCTACAGACACCCCCGACAGGAGGCCTCCAGGATTGCTCAATGGGGAGCCAGCCCAGCCAGCCAGTAACACTCACTATTCAATGCTAGGCAGTGAAGAGCCAGCAGTTAGCACTAACCAGCATGGTTCTGCCCTCATGGAGGTCACAGTCATGGCAGCGGGACACAAACCTGCACACCCCTCCTCTCACACCTTAGAAAGGCTCACAGACCATTCTCTTGGAGCCAAAGCCTCGGCATTACCCAGGGGCTTGCTGGGAACACTGCAGATTACACCAGAGCTGCAGTGTGGCCAGATTCCCAGGTGCGCCGGTCATACTCACAGCTGAGAAGCACTGCTCTCGGTTTCCTCCTCTGTGCAATGGGGATAATAATGGCCTGTTTATGGGGCCGGAGTGGTGTGAGGATTACCTGACAGTGCGTGTGAAAGCACAGAGCATAGCTTACTAAGCGTTTGCTTTCAGAAGCTCCTCCTCCTCCTTAGTCTTGTTATTAAATCTTGAAGCCCGCTGTCATCCAATCTCCTCGCCCTGTGGATGGGGAGGCTGGGAAACAGGGTAGCGGGGATTTGCCAAAGGCACGGTGCAAGGGCTTGCTGGGGCCTGCCTCTGGCGGAGTTGGCCCAGGGCTGTTTACAGCATGTGCTGAGCAAGCAGAGCTGGCACTGCCTGACCCCCCCCCACACCTGTGGGGGGCAGAAGGCTCAGGGTTCTCCCTGCCTGCTCCCCACAGGGAGCCAAGCCCTGGGGAGCCAGAGCAGGGGTCCTGCCCTCTCTCCCATACTCAGGTCCTTCTCCTCTGGGGAGCCCCTGAGATTGAGCCCCATGGAGAAAGACTTGCTTTGCCCACCCCATGCTCTGTGGGTGGGTGTGCCTGCCTGAGCATGGGTGTGAGTGCGTGTGTGGTCAACTTTGCCCTTACACACAGTTGCCGCAGTGCTAGGGCCCACAACTATGTGAGGGGCCCAAGGAAATGTTTAATGCATTTTAAAATCTGAAGAAAAAAACTGAGTTTATAGAGAAAAGAAAATGTGTTAATAGATAATGCTATTTGTCTTTATATCTATGCAGTCATGAAATATAATGTTAAAGACTGGTTTTTTTTTGGAGGAAGAGACCCGTGAAGGTGGAAGTGCCAGAGGCCTGTGGAAGCTGTGATGCTTATTGATTTTAGAGGGAAGGAGAGAGGGAGGGAGCGAGAGGGAGAGAAACAGCGATGTGACCGTTTGCCCCAGCCGGGAATGGAGCCTGCAAGCTTCCGGTTTGAGGGACAAGACTCCGGCCAACCGAGCCACAGCAGCCAGGGCAGCCCCTACAATGTGCCAGGTGTGGTCCAGGAGGTTTACGGATCTTCACGCAGTCGTCCCCACAGCCCCGCGAGCGGGGCACTGTTCTGCCCTCCTTCCCAGGTGAGGAGACATCCTGCGGACAGCAATAGCTCACGTTCGCCCAGCCACCGACCGGTGGGGCCAGAATGCAAGCCCAGGCTGCCTCAGTTTCGGGTCTGTCGGTTGGCGTGTAAATGCCCAATGTTTACATGAGTGTGACCATCTGAGTGTGCCTACACTGACACACATAACTCATTTAGCAAGCATTAAAATCACAGGCTCAGAAGCCCCACATACTGCATGCCTATCCCAGCTCTGCCACTCAGTTTCTGTGTGACTCCAGGCGAGTGACTTCAGCTCTCTGGACCTCCCATTTCTTTGCCTGTAAAATGACAATTCCTACCTCATAGGAGCGTTAAATAAATGAATAGGAGCACTCGTTGTTACTGTTGTGTGAAGAACACCCATGGGCACCTGCAGTGAAGGTGTACCTGCCGCGTGTGTCATGTATGCTGGCAACCATGTGACACTGTATGTTTCTATGTGCAGGTACATGTGAAGCTGGTTCTCCACGTGGCCGTGCATGTAGCTGGTTGTGGGTGAATGTCTGAATGCCGGAGGGTGGCTCTGTGGGTGTGTGTACCACCTGTGTGGGGGTGACGGTCTTGGGGCAGCCAGGCTACATATTTGAGTGTCTCCTTTATTTCACAGACAGCAGATGAGGGGCTCAGACAGGACAGTAGAATGAGGGGTCACTCCCTGGCTGACGCTGGGGCCGAGTCACTGCCTGCTGGTGGTTGGTGTGTCATCTCCTAGTCCCCATCCCTACTTCCAGACTGGTAGCAGACAGAGGGGGCGTGGAGGAATAAGGCAGAGGGCGGTCTTGAGGCTGGGATTTGGTCTGGAAACCTCCGCCTTACCAGGTTGCCCGCAGTGCCCCTGCAGCCTTCCACGTCTCCGCACCCCCCCCCCTCAACGATGGAGGCAGAGAATCAAGACTCCCCTGGGGATCAGGAACCACCCCTCCCGTCCTGCCTCAGACATATGGTGTGACCCTGAGCCAGGCCCTCCCTCCTTGAGCTTTCAGAATTCAACAATTTTAAAGCGATTCTCCCTCTGTGTGTAGGGCTGGGCCAGGCTCTGCACTTGGAGGGAAGTGCCAGGATTTCTGAGATCTGTGAAGCAGCCGCTGGGGCCCTTTCCAGGGGTGCTTAAGAGTTGGGCCTGTAGTTTCCAAAATACCCAGACTAGACTTTCAAACTGGGCAGCCTCAGGTAAATAGCTTCACCCCTCTGAGCCTGGATTAGCAGAATGTACACTGCAAGCAGACGGGTGGGTTTGCAAGGCTTATAGCTCAGGAAGACTGGAAGCGACTGTTATCACCATTGTCACTTAAGCAATCCCAACACCCAGGTTTTTCAGGGAATTTCACTAAACCAACAGCTCTCAGAAAACAGGAACAGAGTAGGAGATCTGGAATCCAACAATTTGACTGTCTTTCTACGGGACTTTGAACAAGTCACTAACTCTTCTAAGTACCATTTCCTCTTCTATAAAATGAAGATTTTCCTCCTTAAACCCTCAAAAGTTGTTTTAAGGGTTACAAATCTTGTCTTGAAAGGCTTAATATAGGAGCTAGCACTTGGTTAAATACATGGCATCAATTTTATTATTATTATTATTATTATTATTATTATTATTATTATTATTATTATTATTACCCCCATTCTTACCATCTGTGGATTAATAAAGTGGGAAGCACAGGTTACCAAAACAATCAGCATGGACGTCCCACCCTGCGTTTCATTACCTGTCCCGTCCACACCTTCACACCTCCCTAACTCTGGACCCGGGGGCCTGTAGGGCCCATCACACACATCCTTTGTCCAAGCTGGGAAAGCTGAAGCTGAAAGACGGAAAACATTTCCCAAGCGCACACTGCTTCAAGCGCAGAAGCCTGCGCAGAGCCTCGGAACTCCACCCCACCTCCACTTTCATCTGGATAACCCCAGCCCCCCCGCCCCCCCTACCGCTCCGGACTCAGTTTCCCCGCCTACGTTAAAGCCACCCTAGCCAGGATCTCCTTTTGGAGACCTGACTTTCCTCTCAAGTGGGGGCGCTGCACCACCAGGAAAGTTGGGAGGGGCTGCCGGAGCCGAGGGGGACCCGTTAGCTAGGGTCTCCCCGGCCGGGGTCCTTCCAGGTCTAGTCTAAAAGCCTATTAATACCAGTCCCCCGGGCGACGCTACACAGCGCAGGCGCGGGCGGGTTCCGCACGCGCGGGGGGTGAACGCGCCAGCGAGCGAGGGATTCCCTCTGACGTAATTGCTAGGTTACCAAACAAACACTCAGCCTGGCCGGCTGAACTCCTTATATGGCTAATTGCGTCACAGCAGCTCTGGGGAAGGCGGGGCCGGAATCCCCTCCTGCTGAGTGCTCGGGAACGCAGACCCCGAGACCCCCAGGGCCGCGAAGGTGATGCAGGTGACTAGATCGAGGCTAGGACAGACCTCTTGTCGGGCGGCACGACATTTAGTTCAGCCAGGCCGGAGATCTAGGGAAGTTTCTGAGCGCGGGACGGGTGACGAAAGCAGAGGGGGGGCGGGCCCAGACATATAAATACAGGCTGGCGGCTTTGGGGTTCATTCATAAGACTGAGAGCTACGGCCACTGCAGGGACACGCGGAGCTTGGACTTGGGGACTTTATTGTTGTGGTTTTGGGGGGCTGTGGAATTCAGTTTATTATTTTTTTGCCGAAGAGAAAGTTTTTGGAAGGATTCTTCTAGATAATTCTACATTTTATTTTGGAGGACCCACTTACTTCTTTCGTCCTCTTTATTACTCCCCGACCCCCGTGGGACCCGCCGGACGCGCGGAGGATACCGCACCCGAAGCAGATTCTATACAGCAGGACAACGCTTTCCGCCTCTGGGGGAGCGATCTCCCCCCACCCCCGCCACGCTCCTGGGTCGTACGGAGCCTGGACTTTCAGGAGGCACAGCGGCATCTTGTGGGGGCCTGGACGTCGCAGAGGAATTGCACAGAAACTTTGCCATAGTTGGAGCGGGACGCTGCCCCCCACCCCGAATTTCCCCGGACAGCGCACTTTAGGGACGCGCTCGGCTCATCCCGGACTCGCATCTTTCTTCTCCCACCCAGCCATAGCCTTGGCTTCCCGGCGACCTCAGCGTGGTCACAGGGCCCCCCCTGTGCCCAGGGAAATGTTTCAGGCTTTCCCCGGAGACTACGACTCCGGCTCCCGGTGCAGCTCCTCACCCTCTGCCGAGTCTCAGTACCTGTCTTCGGTGGACTCCTTCGGCAGTCCACCCACCGCCGCCGCCTCCCAGGTAAGTTCTAATGGGTTGTGGGGTTTAATTTTCTAAGTCAAGGGTGGAACAAGCAATCTCCCCACCGCAAATAAAGAAGCGTCAGAACCCCGGATCTGCGAGGGCACAGGCTCACAGTGCACTTTGCAAACTGCAGAGTCGGGACTTGTTGGCAAATGGTCGTGTGACTGAAGCGCAGGAAGGGAACACGGAGGGGTAAACTTTGGCGGTGAGGAGAATGTGCCGTTTAGCGTGCGTGTTTGCGGTAGCAGGGCTGAGAACTTTTAGCTGGTTCCGGGACTGTCCCCGACCGAGGTCCCCAACCTGAAGCTAGCGAGATAAGGCAGGTGGGGGAATCCCCGGGGAAGCTTCCAGTAGCCTCCTTCCTTTACCTCCTCCACTGGAGCGCCCACTCTGGCGCTGGGTAACTCTCCATCCAGTGGGAAGGTGGGCTCGAAATCTCGGCTGCGCTGCCTCCGCCTCCTGCGCGGAGACGTAACGGGGGACCCGTGCGTAACGGCTGACGTGCTGGAACCCTCCGTCTGACGCGGGGCACGCACGGCGCGCGGCGCCCCCTTCGTCCGCCCCGCCCCTGACGTCCTGGGAGCGTTCTATTTTGGAACGCCGGGGCTACGTTGCTAGGGAGGGCGCAGCCCGGCTTTCCGATTGGTCGCCGCGCCGCGGGCTTTAGCCAATCAACTTTCCCTTCCTATTTGCAGGCTGCAGTTCCCTTCCTCCACCCCCTCTATCCCGGGAACCCGTGGGTCCTCGGCGCCAGGGTCTTTTTTACGGGCCTCTAGAGGCAGATCGAGAGGGTTCCTGTCATGACAGGAGCAACACAATGTGTCCGCTAAAACCAGTCGGGGATCCGGTCCCTCCGTTCTCAGGGGCAGGGAATGTCCGTTTGTGGGTCGGGGTTTCTTCGGGAGACATGGTGACCGTCACCCTCTTCTCCAGGCACACACTCCCACTCCCTCTTCACCAGATGCGGTTCCTTCCAAAGTGTCCAAAGACAGGACTAGAACCGCTAACTCTGGGAAGAGCAGCCAGGTGGTCTCCGGGAGCTCCGCCCCTTCTGGGTTTCCAGAACGCTGATTGGCCAGCGGGCCAGCCCATCCCTCACCACGCCCCCTGGGAGAGTAGTTCGGCGCTGCGAGCAGTTCCAGGATTCCATTTGGGGATGGGGGAGATGAGCGATGCTTGGGCTTGGGGGCTCAGGATGTACACCATTCTCCCTCCGCGTGGGTCTGAGGGGTCCCGAGTCGTCACTGTCTCTTACCTGTCCATCCACCGTAACCTGTCACTGTCAGCCTCACTCTGGGAAGAGACAATTACTTGAAACGTTGTTCTAAACTCCTAGGCCCGTCTCCCAATACCCTTTTAGCTGGGACCCCCGGCCCCTGCACCGGGGGTCTCATAGACCCTCCAATCGCTCACCCCCTCACGCAGAGAGATGTGTGTATGTGTATGAGTGTAGAGGAAGGCTTGGCCTAAGGCCTCTCCCTCTCCCTCCCCTTGCCTCTGGGGTGGGGGTGGGGTGTTGTGGCTCTGTGTGTGGCTGTGACTCCGTCCCGGGAGTTCTGTCACCCGGCTGTGTCCAGCCTCCTCCCCACCCCCCACACCTAAGAGTCACCAACTCGGGGTGTGATTCACCACCCGCTGGAACCGTGCAACCTTTCCCCGAGGAAGAAGGAGGAGGTAGAAGCCAGTTGAGCAGAGATCCTCTCATTAACCACTGCGTCACGGTGTAGTGGAAGGGTGGGTGTTGTGGCTTTTTGCCTGTGACACACACATCCACACCTGCTCACCCTGTGCTCACTCACAGGGTCGGTGTGTATATGTGTGCTGGGTGCGTGTGTGTCGGTGTATCTGTTTGTGTGTATACGCCTGTGTGTGTATGTGTCACCCCGTAGGAGTGCGCCGGTCTTGGGGAAATGCCCGGTTCCTTCGTGCCCACGGTCACCGCGATCACAACCAGCCAGGACCTCCAGTGGCTCGTGCAACCCACCCTCATCTCTTCCATGGCCCAGTCCCAGGGGCAGCCACTGGCCTCCCAGCCCCCAGCAGTTGACCCCTATGACATGCCTGGAACCAGTTACTCCACGCCGGGCATAAGTGGCTACAGCAGTGGCGGAGCTAGTGGCAGTGGCGGACCTTCCACCAGCGGAACCACCAGTGGACCTGGGCCTGCTCGCCCGGCCCGAGCCCGGCCTAGGAGACCCCGAGAGGAGACGGTGAGTAAGAGGCATCAGAACTTCATCTGGGGGAGGAGACAAAAGAGGCAGGAACTTTCTCACTATCCGGGTGGGGGACCACTCAGGCCTCAGTGCTGCAGAAACCCTGTAGTCCTGGCTACAGCTGGTGAGGACTAGAGGGTCCTCTTCTGGCTTCTGGAAGAAGAGGAGGTTCGGGATGGGTGGAGGAGGTGCACTGAGTTCCCAAACCTCATGGTCTCTATCTGCCTTACTCAGCTTACCCCGGAGGAGGAGGAGAAGCGAAGGGTTCGCCGGGAAAGAAACAAACTGGCAGCAGCTAAATGTCGGAACCGGCGGAGGGAGCTGACTGACCGACTCCAGGCGGTGAGGATGGCCCCTGGGGTGGGGCGAGGGTATGCTGAGGGGGCGCTCTCTCCCCATCCTTTGTCATCCGCCCCACCTGTGCCCTTATCTTGGGCTGAGAACCAGAGGTTCCGCATATGGAGCTAGGGACAGGTGTGGCCGGATGGGGTGGCCCTGTGCATGCACACGGAACCTCACATGTTCATGTCAACTCCTGGCCCCTCTCCCCAGGTGCGTGGCCACCCCCCACCACACACGCATACCACCCTCCTGGCCTTCACTCCTCCCTGAGGAGACATGAGAGACCTTTAATAGAAGGGAGCTCCAGGCATTTCTCCCTTTTGGTCTTGGGCAAGCAATAACCCACTTTGCCTCAGTTTCTCCATCTCTTCCACCCCTCACTGAATCTCCCAGGTGTCTCCCAGCTTTGACATTCTAGAGAGACTGTGAAATGAACCTCTCTTATCCTATGTCAAATCCCCGCCACCCGTCCCCGCCACCCATCGCTCTTCGACCTGGGCTGATGGCAGCCACCAGCGCCCCTCCCTTTTTACGTCCTCCCTCAGTCGGAGGTTTTTTAGTTTAGACTTGCAGCGTGACTTGCCGCTCCCAGAGGACTTCAGGGAAAGTCCATACTTTCCTGCACCACCTGTTCTCTTCCCTGGGTGACAGAGGGGAGTGGGTAACAGAGGCGGCATTAAAAACATATAACGCTCACTCATTCATTCAACAGACCTCTGAGTGCCTCCTGCAACCAGAGATTTCCATGTATGCATGGCTGCTTCCCAACCATCCACTGGGCAAATGGGGACACTGAGGCTCCTCAAGGACAAGACCCTAGCCCCAAGGTCCATAGCACACCAGGGTTCCACTTCAGAGAGACTTTTCCTCTCAGTTCAGAGCTGCCTTCCAGCCCCGGGCCTTTGCAGCAAGTCTAGGGGCGATAGCTTTAGCCACCACACCTTCTCTAATCGCTCACGGTCTTCTTTTTCCTTCCTTCGTCTTCTCCATGACCTGGCAACCCGCGGCTCAGGAGACAGATCAGCTGGAGGAAGAAAAGGCGGAGCTGGAGTCGGAGATCGCCGAACTCCAAAAGGAGAAGGAGCGTCTGGAGTTTGTGCTGGTGGCCCACAAACCGGGCTGCAAGATCCCTTACGAAGAGGGGCCGGGGCCGGGCCCGCTGGCGGAGGTGAGAGATTTGCCGGGGTCAGCATCCACTAAGGAAGATGGTTTCAGCTGGCTGCTGCCGCCCCCGCCACCACCGCCCCTGCCCTTCCAGACCAGCCAAGACGCACCCCCCAACCTGACAGCTTCTCTCTTTACACACAGTGAAGTTCAAGTCCTCGGCGACCCCTTCCCCGTTGTTAACCCTTCGTACACTTCTTCGTTTGTCCTCACCTGCCCGGAGGTCTCCGCGTTCGCCAGCGCCCATCGCCCCAGCGGCAGCGACCAGCCTTCCGACCCCCTGAACTCGCCCTCCCTTCTTGCTCTGTGAACCCTGTAGACACAAAACTAACAAACACACAAGGGAGAGAGATTTGGAAGAGGAGGAGGAGGACAGAGAGGGGATGAGACTGAGCGGGTGTGTGGCCTCCCTGCCTCTCCCGCTTGACTCTCTGCAGCCCATGCCGTCGGCCGGAGGACCTCCTTGTGTTTTGTGCTGCCTCTTGTTTGCGTGGCCGCGCGAGGACAGACAGCTGGTGACTTTGGGGGCAGGGGGTGGGAAGGGGATGGACACGTCCAGCTACCTGTTGGTCTTTTCACTTCAACCCAATGTCTGGGAATGAGCGGGGGGGCGGGTGATGCCCACCAGTGGGCTGGAGGCAACGAGGTGCCCGCGGTGGACGGGCGGGTGGGCTGGAGCCCTCTCCAGAGAGGCCCAACAAGGAAGTGCGGCACCCCCCGAGGTCTCCCACACCGATGCTTCTGGGAGGTGATTAGGCTGGTTCTCCCTGCTCCGCCGGCCTGACTTATTTATCCAACATTTTCATGTGGTTAGACTCTCCTCTGAATGGAGCCCCCCTTGGGAGGGAAGTGGATGTCCCCTTATTGGTAACCCCCCCCAACCCAGACTTAGTCTGAAATGTGAACCTCTCTCGCTGACTGTCCAGCCGCTCCCTCCCAGCAAAACCAGCTCTGATTGAATTTCTAGCCTCCTAAGGCTCTCCCACGTTCAGCCCCAGCCCTCCTGTGTGATTACAGTATTATTTCCAGCCACACTCCCCCACCCCCACCCCCTTTAGCCTCCCCTCCTGGCCTTCCTTGTTGGGCCTCTCTGATTCAGGCAGCAGGGGGCGCTGTGATGCCTGTCCTGCTGGAGTGTTTATACTGTGAAATGAGTTGGCCGACTGTGGGGAGAAGGGGGGCAGAGTCCAGTGGGACAGAACCCTTCCGGAGGGGTCGTGTATCCCCCCCTAAAGCCTAACCTTGATTCCTCTCTACCCGCCCCCCCCCCACCTCCATCTGCCTCCTTCCTACCCTCAACAGTGAGTTAGACTCAAGGGGGGTGACAGATTCGAGGCGGGGGTCGGGGGGGTACAGTTTTCTATCCGCGTGGCCTCTCTCCTCAGGACCCCTCACCCCCAGACCGGGCCTTTTTCTTTAAGGCCTGTCACCCCACCCCGGCCTAGGACGCCAGTTTCTCCTTTCCCTTGGCATCACCACGTTCTTCCTAGAAAGGGAGATTGCCAGGGGGCCCGACATTATTCCGGAGAAGATGTAAAGGCTGAGGCTTCAGCCCCGACCCCCAATATTTTTGGCCTGGTGAACTCAAAGGGACTGGGCTTCTGTGACCCCAGCTCCCTCTCCCCCTCGCCCCCAGTCCCAAATCTTGGTCCCCACCCCCACCTTTCCTTGCGCTTCACCTCATGAGAATTTTCTTGTGAGGCAAAATGATATTTTTTCAAGTCGGGTGGGCCAGGCCGCCCTCGTGCTGCATGGAGAACATTCCACGTGCCCCGTCCTGCGCCTGCCACCCTGAACCCTGATCCCTCCCATAGCTATTTATCCCTTTCCTGGTTTCCGAAAGGCACTTATATCTATTATGTATAAATAAATATATTATATATGGGTGTGTGTATGTGTGTGTGTGTGCGTGTGCGTGTGTGAGCGCTTCTGCAGCCTTGGCCTAGGTCTCTTCGGCCCCAAAGCCATGCCCTTGAATTGGAAACACTGCTTCTGGAGGCTTGGAGGCAGCCCGTCTCTGTCCAGCTGTCTCCATCGGCCTGTCTCTAGCTGTGTCTTTTCTGACTGTTTCAGCCCACCCGGCTGTTTCTGGCAGTCTCTGGCTGTCTCCCTCCAGAGTGTCTCTCCCGCTCAGTCTTTTATCTGCCTGTGTTTCTCTGACCGTTTCCATCTGTCTCCTTTCTGACTGTCCCTGAATGTCCAGCTGCCTTCTGACTTTGGGTTCACTGGGGACATGAGATTTTATTTTTGTGAGTAAGCCTGAGGGATCATAGACTTTTACAATCTGTATCTCTGAGAATTCTGAGTGCAAGTGTGAGACTGTGAGCGAGGTCTGCTCCTGAAGACCTTGATTTATTGAATTCCCCCACCCCATTCTGTATTTGTGATTCTCTTTTTGTATTTTGCACCTGACCCCAAGGGGTTGGGACTGGCTGGCCCTGGGCCACTGCCCTCCCCCCATGGTTCTGCACTGTCGCCAATAAAAAGCTCTTAAAAATACATCCGCCAAGCCTCAACATCTATTTTCTCCTGATACCCATCACCTGCCTTCCTTTCAACCTGAGGGAGTGAGGTTCACTGTGGGGACTATATACACATACATACATGCTGGGACTCCTACTAGAGAATCAGCCTACGGCAGGATGGAAGGAGGGTAGACAGTCAGGAGGACTTTCCACACACATGGGTTGTGCCTCCTGCTAGAAAAAATAAAGAGACAGAATAGTAGCGGTGAGGCGTGTGGTAATGACACGCTAAAGAGCCATGGCGGATTCCTTGTGAGGGAGGAACTTAAGTTGGACCCTGTATGCCCTGGGGGTGGTCTGAGCCAAAATATCACAGGTAGAGCAGCTGGAAGTGTACATCCTGATTTCCTGAAGAACTTGAGTTGGGCTTTGGAAGTTTATGAACCATAAAAATATGGATGGTAATAATTATGGAGATGAGTTTCCTCTTGCTTTTTGCGTGACTACTTCTGGGTTATGAATATATCTCAGAGTCAACCCAAGATGGACTGAACCAGAAATATTGTCACTTTGTCTATTAAAAGATACAGCTGAGACATTCCCATTACAAAATCCAAGCCCTCACTTACTTGCATAGCAGCAAGCACTCTGGAAATGGAACTGATGGTCCAGAGGTCGTTTGAATGCCTCATGACTTAAATGAACAAGCAGGGGACGTTGTCATGGTGGAATCACTTAATTTTTTTTTTTTAAGATTTTATTTATTTATTTTCAGAGAGAGGAGAAGAGAGGGAGAAAGAGCAATGTATGGTTGCCTCTCACATGGCCCTCACTGGGGACCTCGCCCGCAACCCAGGCATGTGTCCCGACTGGGAATCGAACCGGGACCCTCTGGTTCCCAAGCCCGCGTTCAATCCACTGAGCTACACCAGCCGGGTGAAATCACTTAATTTATTAATTCATTTTTAAAAACTTGCTGAACACCTGCTATGTACCCAGCCTTGTATTGGGCAGTGCTGGGGACCCCGCAAGGACTGAGACAGGCCCAGGGTTCACAGTCCAGTGGGGGACACTGTCAGGGACGATCCAAAGTGGAGAGGATTGGGAGAGTCCATGGGCCTGGGGGAGTCCAGAGGGGGCATCTAACCTGGTCTGGGAGTCCAGAAAGACTTCTTGGAGAAGGGGACGGCGAAGCTGAATCCTAGAGGATAAATAGGGGATATGGAAGGCAAAAGACTGAAGCCGAGAAACAGCGAGTGCAAAGAGCTGCTGGTGGAGAGAAGGCTTGACATGGTGAGGAAACTAGAGGTTCATGGAGGCTGAGACAGAACGCGCAGAGAAAGAGGTGAGCAGGGACCACATTCTGCAGACATCGATTCCAAAGAATTTGGATCTTCTTTTGAGGGCACTGGGGAGCCATGGCAGGTTTTGAGCACCAGAAGGGCAGGGACAAGTTTGTGCTTTAGGGAGGCTCCTCTAGCCTTGAGGTTGAGGGTAGCTGGGAGAAAAAGGGGCAAGACTAGGACTGGAGGAGACCAGGGAGGGTGCTAGGATGGGGACAATGGGGTCCAAGGGGGTCTTGTAACAGAGTCAGGACTTGGGGAGAAAGACAGAAAGTGAAGAATCTAAAAGTCATTTAGGAGGCAGAAGAGACAGGACTTGGTGAATAGCTGGCTCGGGAAAGACAGCACAGGAGAGTGGTAAATAGCATTGAACAGGAGTCTGAGATCCTGGGACTGAAGGTCTACCAAAAGCTGGGTGACCTTGGACAAGACACTTCATCTCTCAGAACCTTAGTTTCTTCAGCTGCAGAATGGGCCTGGAGTGAAGCATCAGTGAACTCATGTATGGCAGAGCTTAGAAGAGTGAAGGTACAATGATCACCATTCCCATCCCCATTGCTGGGCCACCCTGACTCAACGGGAATCTCTCTGTGGCTGCTGGCTAATCCCCCTTCATCCTTCAGATGTCTGCTCAAATGTTACCCTAACACCCCACCTGAACTCAGGTCTCCTTATTGGATAATCCCATGTGATTTGTACTTTTCTTCCCAGTACTCATCACTTTCTAAGTATTAATCAGATGTATAATTAATGATTGTTTAATATTTGTTTTCTCTGCTGGGCTGGGAGTATCCTAAGGCCAGGGCCAGGGTCGTCGTCACCATTGTGTCCCAGCACGGCCCAGTGCAGGGCCGGACGTAGAGCAAGTACCTGTTGAATGAGTGAATGAATTAATGAACAAATAAAATTACATATTTGGCTGGTTCATAAAGTGCATGCGTGATTAAGTCCGTGAGTAAGCACAAATGACTGAGCGAGTGAGTAAGCGCACGAGAGGAATCCAATATAATCCTCAAATTAAATATCCTAGAACAGAGAGGGTGGGTGAATATTTTTTTAATCTTTTGGAGTTGTCTTTGATATTCGCGGTAAAGAGGTAATCACAGGAAGAGACCCGGGGGGCTTGCGATGCGTAGGACCGCAGCGACCTCTGCAGGCGCTGGCGTCAATCCTCACTTTAAAATCCAGTTTTAGGTGAAGGAAAAGTAGAAAGCCGTTGTTTTGTCGCCCGAAAGGTGGAATTGAACCACTCTGTCGCTAGACAGCTACAGGTTTGAAGCCTGCACCCCAGACCACTGAGGATCATCCGGGCGACAGATATGTACCCCCACTCGGCCATATAAAGGCCATATATTCGTACCTTTTAGACTTATGGTTGTTTAGTTTGACAGGTTATGCGATTGCTTACTTCAATATCCACAAACTCTTTCCGTTTATTATGGCAGATAGCCTTCCAAAATACTATGTTTGCTCTCATGGTGCGAATCATCTTCTCTTTGGAAACCTCTCATTTGCATAGCGCTGCGCACTCTGGGAACTGACTCCAGAGAACCTGGTTCTTTCCTGTAGTTGTTAAAGGGCCAGAGCCTCTTTTTCCATATGAGAAATCAGTTTCCCAAGAGAGGAGATTCATAATTCAGCCTTCGGAAGCTCCTACCCTGGAAAATCCGAATCCGAGTGAATGGATTCCTGCTCGAGTCTGACTTAGTCGAGCCTGGAGGCTCCGACAGGCGGTTATAGGGCTGGTGCGACACCTGCTGTTCTTTTATGGAACGTCAGCGATTTACGGGTCCCTGTGTTAGTTCAAGTGTTTATTGAGCGCCTACTGAGTCCCAGGCACTGTCCTAGGTACTGGTGATGACAGGAATTCTGACCCCATTCAGCTTAGCCGCTAGATAATCCATTTCTGTGCGTGCATTTTATGGTCGGGGATAACGAGGCTTAGAAACGAACAGTGCCGTAGTTCATGCAGCCCACCCACCTGGGGGAATCGAACCCGTGCCATCATAATCATTATTACCCAAAAGGTTATCCTTTTATTACCAAAGTCAGTGATCCTTCGACAACGATATCTTTCCTCGACGTAAAACCTTCCCATGGCTCCCATCTCAGAGTAAAAGTCAAAGTTCTCACCACAACCTTACAAATAAATCCCTATAATCTAACCCCTTTCGCTCCTCTGACCCCACTTACTACTCTTTCCTCAATACTTGACTTCTGGCATAAACAGCTTCTGCTACACACAGCAGGCATGCTCCCTTCTCAGGTCCATTGCGTTTGCTGATCCCCGTGTCTGAATCTCCTTTCCTTCACACGTTCACGTGACTCTCTGCCTCCCTTCTCTCTGGCCTCTTCTCCAATATCACCACTTAATGAGACCTTCTCTGACCACTCGTTTAAAATAGCAAGTCCTGTCACTCTGTCCCCTTACCCTGCTGGCCGCTTCTCCATCACACTGCCATAGTCTATGTCTATTTGCTTCCTGTCCGTCTGTTCCCACTAGAATATTAGTTCCATGAAACTATGGACTTTGTTTTGGTTCATTTCTGAATCCCTAGTTCCTAAAGAGTGCTTGAGCATGTAGCATATGCTTAGTAAATATCTGTAGGATGAATAAGAGGTTATTATTACTATCCTTCTCTGAGCCTCAGTTTTCCCATCTGGAAGACAAGACCAGTACAAGTGATTTCACTGGGGGAATGGTAATGAGCAGATAGATATAAAAGGATGGCATAGGGTCAGGCAATTAGGAGGCTGCTCCGTAAAGGCTGTTTCAATAGGCAACCTGTTTCCTGCCTCCTGGGTGGGGGTGGGGGTGCCAAGGATGGGCTTGGGGACTTCAGCCATTCTTGGACCCATAATTTAACCAGTCCTGCTTCTTCCATTCTTTGATATGGATAAAAGAATACTTTGTCTAATTGAAAGTGTGACTAGAAGCATCTTATAATTCTTTCTAAATTTGGAAATTTAAAACATTGTCTCTGCTTAGCAAATCCAGATTCCAGAAAAGCGCCCCTCTATGCGCCCTTTCTTTCAGTTAGATAGTAATGGCTAGGCAACCCCTGTACACAAATTCTGGGGCTGAAACTATTGCTCCTGTAACATCATCTGTCTCCTAAAATGTAACATGTTGCTAGAGGCAAGTGAGATAATTTTAGGTGATGCACAACAAACATTTAAAGTGTTAATAATTTTGTTTATTGTTACTGTTATCTTCTATTTCTGACAAGTGATACTGAGCTCCTTGGTGGTGAAGTAACATTTCCTTTAAAAAGTTATTTGTTTTGCCCCAGCTGGTGTGGCTCAGTGGATGGAGCACCGGGCTGCGAACCAAAGGGTCCCTGGTTTGATTCCCAGTCAGGGCACAGGCCTGGGTTGAGGGCAAGGTCCCCAGTAGGGGGCGCATCACAGGCAACCACACATTGATGTTTCTCTCCCTCCCTTCTGCTCTGTCGAAAAATAAATAAAATCTTGAAAAAAATACTTAAAAAAAGAGATTTGTCTTATCTTTTTAATAAACCAAGTTAAAGAAAATAGTAGGTAAATAAAACAGGTAGCATCATAATTATGAAAGCGGTGAGGAAAGGACGGAGGCTTGGGAAAGCATGTCGTAGATAACAACAGCAGCTTCTGTTTCATGGACATTTATATGGCAGGCCCTGTGACAAGGGCTTTACATGTGCATTTGGTTATGGCGACCCTTTTTCATTTGAGGAAACCAGGATTTCAAGAGGTGAAGTCACTAGCTCAGAATCACACAGCCAAGAGGTAGTAAAGCTGGAATTCAAACTGAGGTCTGTAAATCTTTAGGCTCTGGTGTCCTTTCTCTTCCTCCCTCAGGTGAACCTGAGGCCCAGAGAGGCCATGAGGCCCGTGATTTGGTCCCAGCGCAGTTGGAATGGGAAGAACTGGGTGGCTGAGAGACGTTTGGAGATCGAATAGACATGGCTTCCTGACTGATTAGATGTGGGAGGTGAGGGAATAGAGACTCAGGGCCAAACTCGGTCTCAGGCCTGGTGACGATGTGGGCAGCCCTGAGATGGAAATCAGGTAGGACAATTTAGGGGTATGGATGTTTGCAGGGCAGTCGTTCAGAAGGCAGTTGGAGGCGTGTCTGGATCCTCGGTGAGATGGCTGCGCAACAGGCAGATGTGGGGATTGACTAGTGATGTCTGCCTTCAGCACAGGTATTGTAAGTGGCTGCCAGTGCTTGGTTAGCCCTGGGATGGGTAATTTCTCAGCATCCTCCCCTCAATCATTTCATAATCTAAACAGATGGTAGAGGGGGCTTCTTTCGCACAGATGGGGAAGGGTCCTCATTGCATATTGCTTAAATACTTTAAGTGAAGGAAGGTAAAAGCTTGAGGGGGCTTGAAAAACAGGAAGCCTTGCGTTTTCCACAGAAGTCTTTATTACAGTGTAAATCCAAGCTCAGCCCTCCCCTGAGCCCCATGCAAAGCCCCGGCCGCGTTGGGCCCAGTAGCGTCCAGAAGACACCAACCCCTCATGGCGCCTCCAGCGGCGGGTTCGCGTAAGTGCAGGGCGGGTGCCCTAGCTAGGCAACTACAAGTCCCAGCAGGACCTCGGCCAAGGTGTCCCGTTTTCCCTAGACTCTAAGAGCAGAGCCTCTTGGGAAATGTAGTCCTGGCCGCTCAGGCAATTTGAGCTAACTCCCTGGTGTGAGTGATCCAGACACCCACCCGGAAATGGCTAGGGCTGAGAAGGGAAGAGGGTGGGGATGAAAGGGAGAAAGAGGGGAGCAGAGGGCTGTGCAGGGGGTGGGGGCAGGTGTCCCGTTTCATTCAGCTTTGGCTTTGGATCCAGAGGCTGTGGCTGCTGCCGAGGCAAGGGCTCCGGTCCCTGGGATCTTAGCTCGGATCCTGAGGAAAAACATGCAGAGTCGGGTGGGGCGAGAGGCTGGATCGGTATCTGAGAACTCGGCAACGCTTCTTGGAGGAACTCGCCCACAGCCAGCCCTGCCCTCCATCTAACGGCCTGCACTGGAGTTGTCTGGCACCCTCCCAGGAGATTTAGGGACAGTCTTCGGGAGGGGGATTCCCAGTCCCCCCTTCCCATCTCATCCACCTCCACCTCACGCCCTTCCTTACTTCGCTTTGATGTGGCTCAACTGATTGGTCACCAATCCCACATACTGGTCGATCTGGGCCTGGGGGGACCAAGAACAGGTCAAGGGAGAGATTAGAAGGGGGTTCCTCTCCCTAATTCATTCAGAAGGCTGCTTCCTCCCCCACCTCCAAATCAGGAGCTGGGGGAGTGGCCCACCAACCCACTTTCACCTTTAAACCTGATCAAATACCCTGGAAGACAGAAGTTCCAGATGAAGCGTCAGTCGGTTGGGCCCCACTCCGTGTGGGGCGTGATGTCATGGAAGTATACCAGAATCTGACAGCGAGTCTGTTACCGAAGCATGAGTGTTAATATTTGGGGGAGTGATGTGTATGTTTAGGGGTAGGGTGAAAGCAGAGGGCATTGCTGTTGGCTGTCATCAGTCTAAATACTAGTTTAATTCAGTGTCAGTTGACTTTGAGGTCTCGGTGCTTCAGCATGGGAAGGAATTAGAACGATCTCTCTGGCAAGGATGTGTATTATTTGGCTCTCAGCACCCAGTCTCTGGATAAGATGTATGTTAGTTGGCCTTGGTTCTGTCGGCGTTCTGGACATTGGTCATCCTTCCGGTTCTGACAGAGAGGCCAGTCCCTGGCAGCTTAGGGAGTGAGAGCATCAGTCAGCCCAGCTCTGTTGGCTGGGATGGTGTCCATCAGACCCAGACTAGGCATAAGGATAGATGGCATCAGTTTGTCTGTCTGTCTGTCTGTCTGTCTGCAACTGGAATATGGGTTTGTCAGTCTCTGCAGTGTCAGGAGGAGAAGGCATTCACCTGTCTGCTTGTTTCTGGCTAGGATGAGTGTTGTTCCGTTTGAGGCTATGTCAGGGAGAGGAGACACCGGTTAGACGGACTCTCTGTAGCTGGGACATGGCAGTCAGACCTTGGACGCATTGTCAGGGAGGATCACCAGTTGGTCTACCTGCCTCGGGTCGGGGCATGCCAGTCAGACCCTGGCTCTGGTAGGGGCGGCCAACCAAATGCCTGTCTCTGACATGTTAGTTACACTCTAGCTCCACGGAGGGGCAGCAGCCAGACCACCGGTCAGTCTGATCCTGATACTTTTAGGGGAAGAAACACCAGTCGATCCTCCTGTCTCTGGCTGGGACAGCTGTCAGTGGGACCCTGGCTACAGAGGCGGGGACGGGGCAGACAGACCACCTGTGCTTGGCTGGGACACTGCCACCTGAGGGCCCGTCACACTCACCTGGTGCTGCCGGTACAGCAGCGGGACGGTGAATACACAAATCACTCCTGCGGGCACAGAGATGGAGGTCAGGGTCCTTCCAATGGATTAACAACTCCATCCAGAGCCCTGCCCGCCATCCAGCCCAATGGCCCACCTCCTCACCCAGCCCCCCACAGCCCTGCCAGCTCACCCAGAATGAGAAGAGTCAAACCATTGAAGACGGCACCCACGAAGGTCAAGATGTAGAAGAGAAAGGCCAGCTGGGGGTGAGGGTCAGGGTCAGCAGAGCCGATAAAACACTCCCCAGGCTGTGCACTTACCCAGAAATGGCCCTCTTACCTACCCTCACCCCCCAGGGGCAGGAAGGTGGATGTTGGGAACCCAGGAGGGAATGGGGGCTGCGGAGCACCTTCAGGGAGTCCACGAGGTCTTCTACCAGGAAAAAATGACGCAGCTGGGTGGCCGAAGAGACCACCTGGGAGGCAATCTGCTGGGACAAACGTTCTGTCTGCTCCCGAGTCAGGGTCAGGTCCACGTCCAGATAGGCCCTGAGAGGACAAAGAGGTGTAAAGTGACTCGGGGAGTGGATAGGGCCCAGACTGGGACAAGGGCAAGAAATGGAGGTAGGGGAGAAGGCCAGGTGTACAGGGCTAAGGTCAAGGTCAGGGTTAGGAGATGGGATCAAGGATTCAGGATAAGAGGTTAGAATCAGAGGCTAAAGCTGCTGGGAAGTTGGTGCCTGATCTGATGTCAGGGGTCATGACTTAGGTTCAGCAATGGGGTCTGGCCAGAGTCAGGGTGAGGGGCTGGGGGTTCTCACTGGAAGGGGTTGGCACCGTCCCCCCGGTGCACGGCCTGCAGCACTTTTCGGTAAACCCTGAGAGAGATGGTGCCACAGAGCAGCAGCAGGGCCACGTGGGCGGCCACGGACACGATGCTAAAGTGCAGGAGGCACAGCAGGGAGACCATGAGGCCTGTGAAGACCACTCCTGATGTCCTCGTGTCCTTCCAGTACAGCAGGTCCGCCACTGTGGAGGGGGTGAGCAGTCAGGCTAGGGTTTGACCTGGCCTGGCTGACCTCTTGACCTCCCATTTCCTGCCTCTGGGCTAAACCGAGACCCCTGACACAGTCCTTGTTGCCTCCCCTCTTCTCCTCTTGGAAAACCCAAGTTAACCATCTAGCAAGTCTCTTTCTTACTCCTACACATAGATTATGTGTGGACATAATTTTGGTCATTATTTATGAAAAATGGAACCATATAGCCCTGGCTGGCGTGGCTCAGTGGATTGAATGCCGGCCTGCAAGCCAAAGGGTAGCGGGTTCGATTCCCAGTCAGGGCACATGCCTGGGTTGAGGGCCAGGTCCCCAGTGAGGGCCATGTGAGAGGCAACCACACATTGCTGTTTCTCTCCCTCTCTTTCTCCCTCTCTTCCCCACTCTCTAAAAATAAATAAATAAAATCTTTAAAAAAATGAATGAATTAAAAGCTATTCCAGTTGACTAGCAGAGAATTCTAGGAGGGAAAGTAAAGTAAGATAGGTACGAAACAGAAAAGTGTATATATGGTTCCATTTTTTAAAAAGATTTTATTTATTTATTTTTAGAGAGGGAGAGAAACATCAATGTGTGGTTGCCTCCCACATGCTCCCCACTAGGGACCTGGCCCTCAACCCAGGCATGTGCCCTGACTGGGAATTGAACCGGTGACCCCTGGGTTCACAGGCCAGCACTCAATCTACTAAGCCACACGCACCAGGGTAAATTCATTCTTTTTAAGAGGGCCATGGTATTCTGTAGTGTAGCTACTACACTATCATTCATTGTATCCAATCGTGTATCTATTGTTGGACCATTCATTTCATTTCATACCCTCCTTTCCCCAACAGTATTTGCATGCACTAGCTTTCTACAGATATTCTTACCTCCCAGAATTGCTTAGAAGATAGAATTCCAGGGGTGGAATGACTGGATGGACTAGTTATGGATTTATGAATTCATATTCTCAGATCGCTTACTAGCAAGACTGTAACGATTCTTATTTCCACGGGCAAAGTGAGAGTGATCATTTGCCAGCATCCTGCCCAGGAGTGGGTGTTACTGTTCTTTTTTATTTCGGGGCAACCTGATAGGTGTAAAGTGGTATCTCCTTGACACCCCTGCCAAAATATTTTTCTAAGCCCTAAATGTATTAATAACACCATCCTCCTTCCTAAGACCAAACCCCAATTTATGGCCTCTTTCTTTTAAAAAAAATTTTTAACTGATTGATTTTTAGAGAGAGAGAGACAGAAACACCAGTTTGCTGTTCCACCCATTCATTGGTTGCTTCTTCTTTTTTTTTTAAGATTTTATTTATTTATTTTAGAGAGAGGGGAAGGGAGGGAGACAGAGAGGGAGAGAAACAGCAATGTATGGTTGCCTCTCACACAGGCCCTCACTGGGGACCTCACTGGGGACCTCATTGGGGACCTGGCCCGCAACCCAGGCACGTACCCTGACTGGGAATCAAACCGGGACCCTCTGGTTCCCAGCCCGCGCTCAATCCACTGAGCTACACCAGCCAGGGCCATTGGCTGCATCTTGTATGTGCCCTGACTAGAGGTGGAAGCTGCCACCTTGGCCTATCCCCGATATGCTCTAAGCCACTGAGCTACCGGGCCAGGACCCAGTTCTGACCTCTTTCTGAGCCTCTAAACTCACCCCCAAGCCTGACCTGAGCCCTGACCTATGACCTCTGGCCCATGTTTCATCTCACCCTTATAAATTTTATCAGCCCTCCCAATGGCCCGTTCCCATGGGAGCCCTGAACCGGGAACTCGGAACCCTCCAATTCTTTCCAGACTTTTCCCATCCTCTCACCCTCACTCCCACGGAACTGACAGGGTCTGACTCCCCTCCCTCCCGTAGCCTCCCTGCACACATCCTCCCACCCACATCGAACTAGGGCAGGCCTCTCCCCAACTCCAACGCGTCGGACCTCCCCCCGCAGTCTCCCCGAAGCCCGTGCCAATGGGTGGGGGAGGGGCCGGGTCGCCTGAGGCGGGGGCTAAGTTTAGGCACGCTGGGGGGAGGGGGCCTCGCCTGCAGCTGTGCTGGCCCGTCCAGCTACTGAGTGACAGCGCCGCCTGGGCCGGAGGCTGGGGGAGGGGGCCTCCCTGCTCTTAGGCTCCAGAGCCCTGTCATGGGGGAAAGGGTACCCCACGCTCCCTCCTCGCTTTCCCTAGACAGCCCCAAAGTCCCCCAGCCCCAGCCTGCAGCTCTGGGGAATCTGTGACCAGTCAGAAACATCCCCCTAGATTTGAAGTCTATAGCGAATCCAATTCCTTTCCGCCGTCCCCCAGCCCCCGTCCCATTCGGCCCCGCAAGCCCACCTTTACTCCCCATCTCGGCTCCGAGTGAGAGGCTGCGGACACCGCTGATTCTCGGGGATTTTGCCCACTTCGGCGGAACCCGGAGGGCGGGAGCAGGGGGCGGGGCCCCTTCCTCTCCAGCCAATGGCTCTCCATAGAGGTGGGAACGATTCCAAACAGGGGTGGCTTTCTTTGTAAACAGCCAAAAGCAATGATGTCTGTAGGCAACCCTTGGCGGTTCATGGAGGCTGAGCATATTCTAAAGCAAGGCAGGGTCCACTTGCAACGGGCTAATTGATGTGGGCAAGGTAGACGGGAATTTTCAAAAGGCACAGAGTTTATTTATCAACGTCCCACAGCCACATTTAGAAGAGAGCCTTCTTTTTTTCAGGGATTTGGCCTATCCAAAATCAGCCCCTAGGGGGAGCACTCCAAAGAAGGGATTATTATTATTATTATTATTATTATTATTATTATTATTATTATTGGCAACTATCCCATTGTAAAGCTCGCAGGAGGGCTAACTTCCTAAGTGGAAGAGAAATTTATATAAAAAGAGCCAATGGTAATCTTAGATAATGGGGAAAAACATCTTAAGGGTGGAGTTTACGATGTCTAGCCAATAGTAATACCTCCTTCCTTCTCCACTCTCCTCCGTTCCTTCCCAAAGTCGGTCCCTTTAAAATTGCAATCCTCCCACCCGCGCTGTAATCCAAAGAAGCACTTTCACTCAAGCAGTTTACCTAGAAGGTGTGGTTCCAACGTGAATTCTGATTGGTCCGTGCAAACGAGGCACTGCCCCGTGATTGGCTCCTGATCCAGCGGCCCCCATTCCGCTTCCTCTTTCTCGTCCAGCGAGGGCTCATCGGGCCAAGAGTTCGAATCCCGGGATCCGGATGGGGACGGGGTACGGGCCTGGGGGTTCCCAGAGCCAGGGCTGGACTGTGGAGTCAAGTCTTCGGGCGGCGAGAACTGAGCGAGTCCGAGTTGTACGTCCAGTTCTGGTGCGTTAGAGAGAGAAGGCCATGAGCTTTCACCTTGGAGGTGCCCTGAGAAGAGACTACCCACCCTTGTGACCTTGGTCCCAGCACCTCAGAACATCTCACCTTCCCCAGCCTCTCTTGCCTCTGACCCTTCGGGCTCCTCGTCTTCCAGCGGGGTGGAGCTACTGGTGGCAGAGTCCTCCCCGGACCCCGCTGCCCGGGCCGCCCAGTCCAGCTTGTCCAGCTGGAGCCCCAGGTCCTGCAGGGGGTGCTCGGCCGGACGGGCAGTGTCGGGATCTCCCCGGCGCACGGGCTCCGGGGACTGGCTCAGGCTGGGGATACTCTCCAAGCTGTCGCCCAGGCCAGGCTGAGGGTGTGGGTCCCGGGGTTCAGAGACTGAGCGGCCCTGGGGGCGGGGCCGGCGGGCAGCGGAATCCCGGCGCGCTCCGGAGCCCACCACGCCGTCGAAGGCAATGTAGGAGAAGGTCAGCTCCCGGGGGGTGCCCCAGTCCTGCGACGTGGTCTCTTCCTCCTCGTCCTCGGAGAATTCCCGGGCTGTGTGCAGGTCTCGAAAATCCGAGTCGTCGTTTCCTCCTGCAGCGTGCAAAGGAGGGCGTGAGCTCCTGCGGGCAGGATTCCGACCCACTTTCCTCAACCCTCCCACTCAGCTGCGCTCCCCTTTCAAGTTGCATTCTCACACCCTCCCCCTCCACTTACCCTCCGTGGAGTCAGGGGTAGAGGACGCTGTTGATGGAGCTTCTTCTGCAGGAGGGAAAAGTCAGAGACTCTTAGAAGTTTCGACTGTCCGAATCACCGAATGTTCAATCCCGGGGACTTGGGTGGTGCGAATTAAGGAATCTTAGAATATTCGAATCACAGGGCCTTTGAGAACATTCCGCATACAGGCTGTAAAACTTGTCCCTTCTAGCAGAAGCTCAGTCTTAGAAGTTCAAATCCAGGAACCCTAACCTCAGAATCTTCAAATGAGGGCTTTTAGGACGTTTCGGTTCACTCATTCTTTCCACAACCACTTGCCGAGGGCCCACCACGTGCCAGGCATTGTGTTCGACCCCCAGGACACAGCTGGGACCCACACGGACAGCATCCCTGCCCTTGTAAAGCTTACTCTTCATGGAGGAGGTGGACAATAAACAATTAAATACACGACGTTGGGTGCTTTACACGTGTGTGGAGAAAAATAAAGCTGGGTGAGGGAACAGACAGGGCGAGGGAGCTATTTCAGACAGGGTGGGCAGAAGAGTTCTCTGATAAGATGGCTGAGCAGAGGTCTGAATAGGGTGCGGGACCCACGCAGATGTCTGGGGCAGAGTCTTCCAGGCAGATGGGGGAGCTCGGGGCAAAGGCCCTGAGGTAGGCACTGTTCGGCATGTTTGAGGAACAGTGAGGTGCGAAGGTGTGATTGGAGCAGGGTAACTGAGGGGAGGGATGATAGAGAAGGTGGAGAAGGGAGGTCATGTAGGGCCATCCTTTGTAAACCGAGATAAGGACAAGATCTTAGAATTTTGGGAAGATCCTCGAAAATGTTGAAGTAACAAATTCTTAGGATTTTGGCATCTGGACTTCCCAGACACGCAAGTAGCTAGATCCGAGGGTGTTGAAATCCCCAGCTGTCAGAGCCTCGCGGGAATGGGACAGAGAGTGACAGAGAAGGACGGTTAGAGCTCTGGCTGCAGAGATCGTGAGGATCGGACAAGGCGTGTTCAGGTGTGGAATCCAGCCCCTCAGAGCAACCGAGCCCGGGCCTTTGCCTGCAGGAGACACGCTCGGGGCCCTCCGCGCCCACCTTGTTCCCTTAGCTGGGGAGCCGAATGCCGGGAATCAGAGGCCCGGAGCAGAGTGAATCTCCTCCAGGATTACTGCTAATCAGTGGTACAGCCCCGCTCTGCACCCAGGAGCCTTGGCCCCAACCCAGGAATGGCTGTTTCCCAGGGACAGGAGGTTGGGCAGTTTGGGCGAGGTCGGGGCTGCCTGTGAGTCCGGGCAGAAAATGGAGGTGGGACGCGAAGGTGGGCAATGGCGGGGGGGTCAGACCCCTTCTCTCCATCCTGGCTCTACCCCTCCGTTCAACTGTCCTCTCCTCCGGCTGCGGCCAGCACCAGGGAAGGGGACAGCTCCCGGGGAACGTCCTCATCCCAGGGCGGGGCCGGGCAGCACATCCCAGCCCCCTGGGCGCCCCACGCCAGGCATCGCAGCGCCCCCAGCTCCGCCCTGTCTCACTCAGGTCCTCGGGGTCAGGCGCCCCCGTCGCCACTACGTCGCGGGGGAGGGGAGAGCTCCCTTTGTCTCCTTCGCCTCCTCCCCCACCCCTGCTCTCCCGCGGCCGGACCGGAGAGGCAGCCGAGGACGAGCCCTCCTGAGCCTCTGGGCCCCACACCAGGCCCGAGCCCGCCCCTACTCACTGCAGTGGGCGAAGACCGGCAGGACCTGCCCCATGGCCCCCCTTGGGACTGCATCGGGACCCCCGCCCACTCCGGCCGCGCCGCCCTGGGCCTGGGGCCGCGGGCACTCATCTCCACCGAGCCCACGACTCCGCCGCCATCCCTGCCGCCTCCTCCTCCCGGGCTGCTCCGGCAGCCGCCGCCACTGCCGCCGCCCTCTGCTCCGCTCGGCGGCGGGAGGGGCCACGGTGAAGAAGGCACTGCAGCGCGGAGCTGGGGGCGGGGCCAGATGCCAGACGGGGCGGGGCCTGAGGGAGGGCAGGGGGCGGCGCAACTCCCTGGAGCAAGGGAGAAGGGGCGGGGCTTTCCTACGAGAGAGGCGGGGCTCGGAGGACGGCTACGGAGCCCAGAAGTCGTAAAAGGCGGTGTGAAGGGTGGAGTCTAGATGGAAGGGGGCGCGGCCAGCGGGGTAAGAGGGGCGGAGTCTAGGATTGGGTGTGGGGCTCGGGAAGACTGGAGGAGGGCGTGGATCTCAGAGGGGCGGGGTTAGGGGTGGCATTGAGTAGAGAATATAAAGATTCTACTGCTTTGAGGTAGGATTGGAGCCTAGATTTTCAGAGGGAGTGGGAAAGGGGGCGGATAGAAACTACCCAGAAAGTTTTGAGACCAGGGGAGGATCTCAGACATGGGTGGGATTTAAGCCTATTTAGAATTACGTGTTCCTCAGCCGGACCAGTCGGGACAGAGGAGCTAGAGGCGTGGCCTAAAGGAAAAAGCACTGGCACGGAAGGGGGCGTGGTCCAGGTGGGCGTAACCTGAAGGGGGGAGGCCTGTTTTGGCTAGGCAGAATGTGAAGGCTGGCCTGCAGTTCAGAGGTGGAGCTAGAGTTGGGATCAGGATTGAGAAAATTTGAGGGTTTGAGGCTGTGGGCTTGTGTGAGTGGCAGGACCTGGAAAAGAAGCAACCTGAGCCCGGGGGCGAGACCAAGAAGGGGTGGAGCAGAACTAAAAACAAATGAAGGATTTAGAGATTTTAGAACGGGGCTGGGCCCACTGAGGTGGACGGAGCTTGGACAGAGAAGGGCCGGGGACTGAAGCCAAGAGTATAGAGTGGAGTCCTGGCAGGTGTCTCAGTGGATTAAGCGCCGGCCCTCGAACCAGGAGTCGCCGGTTCAATTCCCAGTCAGGGCACGTGCCTGGGCTGTGGGCCAGGCTCCCCAGTGGGGGTTGCGCGGGAGGTAACCACACATTGAATTTCTCTCCCTGTCTTTCTCCCCCCCCCCGTCTAAAAATAAATACATAAGTAAATTATATTTTAAAAAGTGTAGAGTGGAGAACAGGGATTCTAGAGTTCATGCTTGTTCTGCTTGTTCCTGCTTGTTCTGCGGCTCAATTTTCTCTTCAGTAAATCGGAAATGATGATGTAAAATAGTGTGTAGCACATGGTAAATGCTAATTTGCTACTGTTATTTTTCTGTGACCCTGATCCCAAACCTCGCTTTGAAGCTGCGAGAGAAAGGAGACCCAGGAGTCCAATCTCTTCTAGTGATTCGACTTGAGTGCAGGTCAAGGGCATAGCAAGGAGATTTCGGTGGTTTAAAATCTCACAGTGGAGGGGATTAATACAGTTGGGGGGCTGGTGCAGAGGGTGGAGCCTCCCTGATGCCAGGGCCGAAGGCTGGCGGCCTTTGCCCCCTTGCTGGAGGTCTCCTCTGTTCAGCTCGCAAGGAAGAAGAGCAGGAGAGGGGGCGCGGGGGCGAGGGCGCAGGGCTCCGGACTGGTCTCGGTTCCTTCCGGACGCTCTGCAATGTGCCCAGCGGCCGCACGGGGGTGAAGCAGCATCTTGGGGCCTGCGCTTCGAGGCGAGTGCAGCTCAGGGCTGGCGCGCGCACATGGAGGACGCGCATTGCGCACGGCTCGCGTTACCCCGGTGCCCTCGGGATGGGCTTTTTTTTTTCTTTTTTTTTTTTTTTTTGCTGTCCTCGACCGCCAAGGCAGGGCGCGAGCAGCCCTCTTCCGCGCGAGCCACTTGCCAGGCCACGTGTTTGAGCGTTGAGCCCGGCGCCTGACGAGCCCGAGGGCCTGTGAGGGACACTTCGCTGTGCCTTCTTGAGCGGACTCGCTCTGGTCACGCAGCGAGTCCGGCGGCTTCACCGCGGTGGCGTTGCTCGTCTCCCCGCTATTTCTGTGCCTGACACACTGCGGTGACTTTCGCGCGGTGCTGAGCCCTGCGGGATCTGTGGCCTTCAGCACCGAGGACCATGGACCCCTCCCAGCACCAGGAACGCGAACGTATCCGAGACGACCATCTGCCTCCGGCCGTCTCGAGGGCTCTCTGGCAGTGTCACGAGCACTGGGCGACACTGCCTACGAAGAGGCTCCGGGAGGGCCTCCTGCGCTGCACCTTGTTTCCGCGGAGCCTGAGGTGACCGCCCTGGCACGGCGTGCGGAGGACGAGGTCCTGTTCCTGGCCTCCGACGGTGTGTAGGACGCGATGTCTGGCACTGCCCTGGCGGCACTGGTGACCTCACGCCTCTGCTTGGGCCTGGCCCCAGAGCTTCTGTGCTCGCGGTTGTTGGACTCGCGCCTGTGCCAGGGCCTGAGGCGGGGCTTGGGATTACCGAGGGGAAGAACCTAACGGTTTTAGGGAGGAAGGTCTTTAATGGAGAGGCGAGAGAGAAACTAAAGGGGGGTGGAGCCCCACTAAAAGGCGCCTGCAGAGATAGAACAAAGGCCAGAATATGGAGAGTATGGAGCCTGAGGGATGCCTTGAGGCAAGATGAGAAAGTGGTACTTGGAGGGCTAAATAAGTAAGTGAAAGGGTTTAAGAGAAAGGACGTGGTCTTTTGGGATGGGACGGAATAGGTCTGGAGGCATGAGTAGCAGCTAGGCAACAGAGTAGGAGGAGCTTTGGAAAATGGGCGTGCTTATCTTTGATGGGGCGGGACTAGAACAGTGAGGGGCGTGGTCTAAAGGATCAGTACTGGTGGGATGGCTAGGTTTAGACTGGCAGATTGACGGGACTTGAGAGACGGGCATAACTCAACTGGGGAGAGAGGCACAAGAACACGAGGATTGTTGGAGCAGTGCTTCCAGGGGCTTGGAGCCCCGTGCCGGGGCATTCAGCCATATCCCACCAGGCTCTTGTTTCTCCGCCTGCTTCAGGGCGGCCTGGTCTGCTTCCCTGGGGAACACCAGGATGTGATCAGGAAGGAGGTAGCGTTGGATGAGTCCCTGGGCTGGCAAACTCTAGAAGCTCAGCGGGAAGAGTGGTCGGCAAGCAGGGGCGCTCCCATAACCCTTGCTTCCTTCTCAGAGCTTTGTTCCTCTACCCAGAAGTCCCCAAGCCGGAACACGGGTTTCAGGACTTTGGCCTCTGAGGACATCCCGGATTTGCCTCCTGGGGGAGAGCGCTACTGCAAGTGAGTCTGGGTAGGTTGGGGTAGAAAGGGGGAGAGGTGGCCAGAAAAAGGTCCCCTCCTGAGGGCCTCTGTCTGCTCTCCAGGACAGCTGTCATTGCTGCAGCTTATTCTCAGTTCTTCCGGACCTCAGGGGAGTGCTGAGAGGTAAGGACCCTATGACTTTTTTAAAAAATCCTCACCCAAGGATGTTTATTGATTTTTTGAGAGAGAGATAGAGATGATAGTTCTCTCATCAGTGTGAGAGAACTTTCCATAGGTGGCCTATTTACTTTTACAGAGGGGGAAGGGAGGGAGAAAGAGAAGGAGAGAAACATTGATCATTTGCCCCAGCCCTGCACCACCCCAACTAGGGACAGAACCCAAAACCTGGGCATGTGTCCCAACGGGGAATCAAACCCGCCACCCTTCGCTTTGCGGGATAACACCCAACCAACTGAACCACACGGGTCAGGGCAGGATCCTGTGTCTTGAATGTTTCTCTTGGAAGCATGTAATCCAGCCCACTCCCCCCTCCTTTAGTGATAGGGAAACTGAGGCCAGAGAGGGGACAAAGGACTTGCCTGATATATTAACCTTCTCACTCCTGTCCTGAAGCATTGTGCTAGGTATGATGGGGGGCAAGCAGGAGAAGAAGACACAGTACTTCCCCTCCAAGAAATGTGCCCCCTGCCATGCTCCGTAACGCCCCATCATTCCAAGCAACACCCCCTCCACCCAGGAATTAAGGCAGAAAAACTCCAGGAATGTTGCTGACCAGGCCTGGATGCACTGCAGACCAGGACATCCCGGAGGATGGTCTGGATCTGGGAGAGAGTGTGAATTGGGCCCAGACAGCAGAAGAGCATTGGAGACCACGCCCAAAGAGGCCATGGCAGGGCTCGGGGCAGATATGGGAAGGAGGAAGCTGGGGCCAGAGCCCAAAGGCTTTTCCATAGCAGAAAAGAGTTTGGTTATTCCCACTTACAAGAGGGAGTTGGTTGATAGGTTCGAGCAGCAGCAGGAAGTGTTTGTCAGGATTATTTGAGTCGTGAGGGGCAGAAGCCCAACTAAACCCGGGAAAGCAAAACAGGGAGTTTACTGGGCCTGTAATTGAAGAGTTCAGGGACATAAGGCAGGACGGCATCCAGTTGTCAGTTGATGTCATCAGGAACCGTCTCTTAGTTTTAGTTCCTCCGAATAGGCTTCATTCCAGGCAGGGTCTCAGCTCGAGACAGCAGAGTTGCAGCTCCAGCCTCACCTCCCACGAGCGTAACATCCTCAAGGCAGAGAAGGCACCAGTTTCCCGGTGGTTGCAGCAAAGGTTCCAGAACTGGTTCTCATTGGCTGCATTGGGTCACGTGTCTCCCAGTCATTGTGTCTCTGATTGGCCAGACTATGGTCACAAGCCCACCCCTAGGGCTTAAGGTTGGGGTCCAGTGCATGTGAACCTGATGGACTGAGATGTGGGCAACGGTGGTGCCCCAGATGAAAATACGAGTGGTGTCTCCAGAATATAGGGGAGGAGATACTGACAGGAAAGAAGGGACGCTTGTTTACCGTCTATTATATTTTGTTACAGAAGGGGCAGAACGGGGCTGGAAAGACCATTGGCACCCACTCAAGCTCTGCCTTGGACTTCCCGGCTGACAGCTGTCGTCCTTTGGGGCTCCAGTGGAACTTAGAAGCTTCCCCCTCCCCTGCTACGCAGAGCAGCGGAAGGAAGACGTGCCGATGGAGGAGCCCCAGAATGTTTATTTCCCCTTCTCCTACTTCCCTCTCACAAAAAGGCTTATGAGAGGGGAAATTCCACCCACCATCTAGACAGAAAAAAAAAATCCCAACAAAAAACCCCAAACCGAATGTTTGTGAAATATTTAGAGCTGAACAAACGATGAGAGATCACCCAGTTCAATCACCTCTTCCCTTTCCCTTTTTCGTCTGTTTTGGGTGGGAGACAGGAGAGAGTTTTTATTATTACATTATAGTGACATGATTCAAAATACATTTATCTTGTAGGAAAAAACAAAACAAAACACACCCCAAACATCATTTGCCCAGTCATTTGGCAAATACATTGGGCACCTGCTCACAGCTATCAACCGGGGGACTCGCTGAGATTCCTGCCTATTTGAGGGGCCCAGCTCCTAGTGTGTGGGGAGACAGCAAAGGAAAGGTAAATAGCCCTGGCTGGTGGGGCTCAGTGGATTGAGCATGGGCCTAGGAATCGAAGGGTCATCATGTGGAGTCCCAGTCAGGGCACATGCCTGGGTTGCAGGCCAGGTGCCCAGTAGGGGGCGTGCGAGAGGCAACCGCCCATTGATATTTCTCTCCCTCTCCCTTCTTTCTCTCTCTAAAAATTAGTGAATAAAATCTTAAAACAAAAATCTGGACTTACTTACACATACATTGGCTGATTCTTGCATGTGCCCTGACCAGGGCTCAAACCCACAACCTTGGTGTATCAGGATCCTTGCTACCTGTTTCGCACAGCACTTAAAGCTAAGAATGGTTTTTACATTTTAAAGGGCTGTGAAAGGGCTACGAATTGAACCTTTTTAGGAAAAATTTGCTGACTGCAGTGCCGGTGACACACAGAAGCACCATCCCTCCCATTTCACGGATGGGAAAGCTAGAGACCCAGAGAGGAGAAAGCACTCGCCCAAGATCACACAGAACAGGGGTTCTCATTCAGTCGGATCAAACGCGTGTTGAGCTGCCGTTCTGGGCCTGGCTGGGTTAGTGAGTGAGGCACAGAAATAGATCAAGTCTACCCCTGTTCCCAAAGAATTCACAGCCTGAGGAGACAGACACATAGAGAAACGATTATAACCCGGGTGGATGAGGGCTCAAGGTCTCCCGGGGTGAGGTGGAGAAGGGGTGCAGATTACTCAATTCCGCAGAGAATGATTAATGTCAGAACATGTCCTAGAAGTACGAGGTGAGGTCAGGACAGCATCCAAGCAGAGGATTTGGCTTGGGCAAAGGCTGGGAAGGCTGACTGCCTCACCCAGTCAGCGGGACCCTGAGAATTATTTGACACTCACACCTTGTACCAAGCACCCCCGGAGTCCTAGGGGTTCAGAAAGAAGGTTTATAGCCCAGATTTATTCCCTGCCCCCAGGCCTCAGTTTACCCGTTTGTAAACGTCAAACTGACGATTTCCCAGGTTTCTGTTCCTCGCTAGGGCACCTTACCTAGGAGGCCAGGTGGCGCTGTACCGGAGAGGCGGGGCTGTGTGCGTGACGTCACAGGGGCGGGGCCGGGAACCCGCCGCGGAAGCTTCGGAGGGTGTCTGGGTTCAGCCTGCAGCCGGCGCATAGGGGGGAAGGGGCTTGCAGGAACGGGCGCTAGGGAGGGTCTCCCCACCTCCGTGCCCTCCGATTGCGGGAAGATCCTGCCATTCTCCGCAGGCGAAACGGAGTAATGGCGGGGGGTACTTGGGGAGGGAGCCTGCGGCTTTATCCAGGCTGGAGCCCGATGTCTCATCCCCACCCAGGTCCAACGCCACACCCCCACCCCCTGCGGCTGTGAGTCAGCGGCGGGCCGCGCCCCCTCAGCCCACTTCCTCCTCACCTTCTCGGCCCGGGCGGGGGGCAGTGAGAGGGGTGGGGGGGCAGTGAGAGGGGTGGGGCCCTTCCCCACTCATCTGCCTCCCGAGCAGGGGAGAGGTTCACCCTTAGTAACCCCTCATAGATTGGCAGAGAAGAGAAATACTGGGGGTCAGAAGGGAAGGATGTAGAGAGAAAATGTGAGCGAATTCATGCTTAACCAGAGGGTCCTCCTCGCGGCTCCCCAAATCGAGCAGAATATAAAGAAACGGAGAAATCGATAGGGAGGGTGAGAACAAATTGTGTCTGCATTGAGATACCCCTAGGGATTCGCATCCTGGGGGAGAACTAGGTGTCGAGAAAGGACCCCTCCCCCTTCCCCCACGCTTCCCCCCCCTAAGGTGAGCGTGCCCCCCGGCATGCACACCCAGGCAGTAACGCTGGGGACGAGAAGGAGAGCGGGTCAAGGGTTCCGCGTCGCCCTTTTAAGCGCCCTCTACCGCACCCCTCCCCGCCCTGACTGGCCCGCGGCCCCTTTAAGGCGCAGGGAATTGTGGGTGCGGGGAGTGGAATTTTGGAACGAAATGTAGCGAAGAGAAGTACAGTAGTAAGAGTACCAGTGCAGCCGCCGCCGGCCGAGGGGGCGCGCCGCGGAGGGGACGCCGCACCCTGTTTCTGCCTCAGGGACCCCGATCACACGCCCCCCGAGGGGAGAGGCGCCCCCAGTCCCCGCGTCGGCCGCGTCCACGTTTTCCCCAGGAAGCCGGACTCTATGGGGCGGGACCCCGGGGGAGACTGAGCGGAACCTGGAGCCGACCCCGAGCCCCTGAACCTCGAGCGAGGGGCGCCCCGGGAGCACCCGCCCTGTGGGTGCGCCGCCCGCCCGCGGAGCAGCCATGAGGTGAGCCTCCGATCTCCAGACCCTGCCACCCGGGCGCCGCTGCCCGCCCCGCCTTTGTCCCCTCCCCCCAGCGCGCGCCGGGCTCCGAGCTGGAATTCGGGGACCGGGCGCCGGGGGCCTCGGGCTGGCGGCCGGACCCTCTTGGATGAGCCCCAAATACTGAACCTTTCCCCACGACTCCCCAGGTCCGGGGTGGTGCCAGGGAGGTTCTCCTGGGAGCCCTCACGTTTGGGGGCGTTCCGAGGACTCCCGAATTTTTAGAAGACTTTTTCAGAGAACCTCCAAGTTGGCAGACACTCCCCGCACGGGGGCCGGGATTGAAGCGGGGCTCAGACCCCTCCCGGCCCCCCAGACCTCAACTTGGGCTCCAAGAGGGGCTGTGGGGCCGGGCGGGGGGTCCCTGGCACCGGGGGGAGAGATGGAGCCCTGGACCCTGGGGTGCGCGGTCCCCCGTTACGCGACGCTGGAGAGCCTGTCCGTGTGGGACCTCGCTCCTCTTCAACTTCGGACATTTCAGCCCCTCCATTTGCAGGGGTTCCCGTCCTCGGGGGAGGTGGGTGCGGACGGACCCTGACGCAGTCTCGAGGGTGTGGGCAGGACTCCCATCCCCCGCCGCTCCGGACCCACCGTCTGCCGAAACCAGGCCGTGCCGAGGACGGAGCGCGCGCTCGGTGCCGAGGGCGGCTCCCCGGCCGCGGGCCAGCAGGGCGGCCCCTCTCCCCCACCTGCGCGGCCTGGGGAACGAGGGGGCGCGGCAGCTGGGGGAAGTGGGGGGGCCTTTGTCTTCCTGACTCACCTGTCGAGACAGCTGGTGTTGGGGGGGGCGGGGCGGGGGCGCCGCGGGCCGGCTGCTTCCCCTGCGCGGCGCCTCCCCTCTCTCAGCGCCCTCCCCTCCCGCCCCCGGAACCGGGGGTTGGAGAAGGGGCGCGCTGAAGCGTCAAGGTCATAGCCCGCGCCCCTTGGGACCCGGGCTTCCCAGATGGTTCCAGCTCTCTGCCCAGGGGTTTAATCCTGGGGAGGGGGGTTCAAGGGGCCCAGGGATCTTGTCTTACCACGGCCTCTCTCAAAACTCCTGGGCTCACCTGAGGGCGGGGCCGGTGCGGGCTCGGGGACCCGACTGGACCCCCCAACTCTCGCCTCCCCTTGACCCCCCATAATCTTTCCCGAGTGGCCTGAGCCTGGCAATACTATCTCCCTTCCTCCACTCTCAGGGACTTCCTGCCCCAGAGACCCCGGCTGGAGGGGGAGGCCCCTGGGGACAGCTGGGGATTAACCCCGTGGTTCCCATATCCTCCCACTTCCTCCGCGTTCTCTGACATCGGGGGGTCGTTCCTTCTTATAACCCACCTCCCGCATCTGTTCATTCTGATGGGAAAGGGACGGTTGGAAAGTTTGGAACCGGGGGTACCCACAGACACCCTCGAGACTTCTTGCCTCCCCTTTCCCCCATTGTAGCGACACCCGTCCCAGGTCTGCTCCGGGGAGAGGGCAGCTCTCGGGAGCCGGGCTCTCTTCCTTCACCCTGGTCCCCGGGGAGCCTCCTCTCCCGCTGGCCCCAGCCACACCCCTTGCCCCTGCCCCCCTCCCCACATTTCCGGTCCAAGGCACCGTGGAAGGCGGATGGCGGATGGCGGATGTCCGAGTTAGTGCTGCCTCACTCACTGAGACCGTAAAAGGGCAGGAGCTGTGTCTGGGCCGGCCTCCCACCCCCACCCCCACCCCCAGGCCCGAGGCCCCAGCCCTCCCACAGGCCCCCTGCTAATGATCGGGGCCAAACCTCCCCACCTCGCGGTGGCGGGGGGAGGGGGGGGCCGGGGGGGGGGGCAGGCAGAAGTGGAGCAGTTGACCGCCCGCCCCCGGGGGCTTACTAACACTTCGTGAGGGGTCTCCCCTGTCAATGACCACGCCCGACTTTTCTGGGCTGTGCCTCTTCTCCAAAGGCAGCTAGGATTCGAATCGACCCACACCCCTTGTACCCAGCTGGGGAAACTGAGGCTCGGAGAGAGAAAGGCCTGGTGCAAGATCCCTCAGAAACTACTGGACAATGTTGCGGGAGGGGAGGGTGGGCCTGGGGCCCTGGGATTGCTGGCTGCTTTGGATGGGGCAGTTGGAAGAGAGGGTGTGAAGATGGAAAATTACAAG
>PVJI01000601.1:220843-243875 GCA_004026765.1 Micronycteris hirsuta
ATTTCTTGCCTCTTCTCAGAATAGTCATTACTGTTATTAATTTTGTTAAAAAACCACGAGAGACCATTCGATCAAGCACCTCCTTTGTGCAGGCGCTGTCCCAGGTGCCTGCGTCAGCTCCGTCCGCACAGCGAGTCAAAGGGATTGATACTGTTATACCTGGGCCCCCTCCCCAGCCCCAGTTTACAGATGGGAAAACTGAGGCCCGGACAAATGAAGCCACGTGCCTAAGAGTTTGGAAATGGGCAAGCCTGCATGTGAACTCAGGGCTGTCTCCAGAGTATTATGCTCTTAAAAGAAAGAGGAAAATAAAACCTTTAATGATCTTCTTAAGAACACATAGGTAACAATGCTTCCACTGTACCAACAATGAACATAATGGAGATACGAGAAAAGAAACCCAGAGGGGGGAGCCTTTACCTTCTTGTTCGCTTGTGGGAAACTGAGGCTGGTCAGGGAGGGTGGCCCAGCGTGAGCCTGCACAAGTCCCACAGACACTAGATCTGGTTCCCTTCGCAGGGCCATTTCAAAGCTTTGTGGTCTGGAAAGGTTGTGTGTGCATGGGGGGAATGTGGGTCACAGGTTTTGTGGTTTAAGGAAGCCTAGAGGGGTAAGTCTCTAACCAGGAAGGTTTGACTAAACCAGAATGACTGTGCTTGATTGCCTCTGGGGATGAGAAGCTCGCTCTCTGTGTTTTGACTCTCAGCAACCTTGTATGGAGATTGTGCCAAATTCCAAGTCCTGAGCTGCAGGGCTGTTCTTATCTCTTTGAACCCTGACAAGGAACCGATGAGTTCTGGTTTTCTGGGCTGGAGATGGCTCGGAAAGGTGAAGGTGCACAGCAGGGGGTCAACTGGACTGCTCTCTCATCCACCGTACCCTGGAGCTTTCCAGAATCCAGGGACCGGTGCGGAAGGGTGGGCCCTGGGCTGGCCAGGGATGCGGGCTCTCTCCTGCGAGAACCTGCGAGACCCTGGAATCGGGCTGACCCCAAGTGAACCTCACTCCCCAGCTTCCTGGCTGTGGGATTTTCCATGGCAGGTTTTGCCTGGTGTATAGTTTTATTTTTTGAACTTAAGTAATGAATGAGTTGTTTTTTTTATAGGTTACACACTAGCCCATGGTGGAAAAAAAAAGCAATAATCAGTTGGTTTGAAACAGTAGACAGGGTGACCCCTCCTCAGGTACCCAGGCCCGTCCTCCGAGTGCATCACCGTTAGTCTCCCGAGACGCGGCCTCTGCGTCCGTCACCTCTGTGTGCGGTGTGTTTATAACCTCCCCACCTTTTGTTAAAACCTCATCATACCACTGTACACCTCGCCTTTTTTCTAATTTCAGCTTCGCTGTTTCCTCACCTCTCAGTGAGGTTAAGAACTGGGGCGGACTTGGTTTCCAGTGGGAGCCCCTCTGCCCTCCTTGTGTGTGACCCCAGGACAAGTGTCTTCAGCTCTCTGTGCCCTCGGTTCCTCATCTGTAACAAGGGTAGGGACCGGAGTCCCTCCCGTGAGGTCATTGCAAGGTGCTCTGTGGCAACTAGTCACTGTCAGCTGCCATTGCTAAGTGTTCCTTTTTTATAGATGGCTAATTTGACAACGGTTGAGCATTTGCTACGTGCCTGGGCCCCGTTCTAGGTTCTGGGGACACAGCAGTGAGCAGCAAGGACACAAACCCCTTCCCTCGTGGTCCTGATGTTTTGGTGGGAGAGACGGGGTTCTGTCAGGTGGGACATGTGGCCAGAGGGAGAGGAACTCTTCTCGTGGTCAGAGGAAGACGTGACCGTCAGGCGGAGACCTGGGGGAAGTGAGGATCCGGGCTGAGGAAGAGTGAGTGCTTAGGCCGGAGGGGCTGGAACAGCAAGCTGGGGGAAGGGAATGGATGAGATCACGGAAGCCATGCAGCGCTCCTGGCTTTCTTTCTGCCCGAGCCAGGGGAGCTTCTGAGAAGAGGAGGGACCCCGTTTGACTGGTGTTTTAACAGGGTCTTTCTGCTCTAAGGGGGACCCTGCGGCCGCGAGAGGGACAGGACCAGCCCGGGTCCCCCAGCAGCAGGCGCCCTCGGGCCAGGCCAGAGCCTCCAGGGCAGGGCAGCCAGGGAGAGCAAAGGGCTGCCGGGGCGGGGCAGGCCAGAGTCCGCCCTGAGGGCTGGTGGCAGGTGTGGGTGAGGCCTTAACCCCGCCCTGCCGGGGGCAGTGGGAGCCAGAAATGGCCCCTGAGGCTGTGCTTGTCCAGGACAGCACCTGGTGTTTGGGGAGGGCCCACGCAGGCCCTGGTGGTTGAGACCGTGGACTCGAAAGCCAGGTGGCCTGGGGGCAGATCCTCACTCTGCTCCTTCTTGGCAGCTCTTTGATCTCCCTGGCCTTCCTTTCGCAGCCCTCACTTGCAAACCGAGGAGGAAATAGTGCCCATCTGGAAGCACTGCAGTGAGAATCAAACGCGTAAGGAGAGGGCTTAGGGCGCCTGACCAGCGGAAGTGCCTTCTAAGAAGGAGGTGCCACGTTATGTAAACTTGGGGGTGGCCAGGGCTCAGCCTCCAGGCCTAGGAACCCAGAGTTGCCTCTGCTGAGGGGCTGTCCCTGCCCTGCCTCTCACAGCCCCAGCCCCCAGGCCTGGCAGAGGCAGAGCCACTTCGGGTGTAATTTCTCTCCCCGGAAACCTCTGACCACCAACTTCCTCTTTTCAGGAAAAGGGGGTGGGGGTGGAGTGGCGGCTAGTGCTTCCCTCTGGTCGGTGTGTGACCTTGAGCAAGTCACTTCCTGTCTGGGAGTCAGTTTCCTCACTGGGGGAGGGGGGCTTGAACCTCCCCCAAAGGACTGCTGGGGGGTCCGGAGGGATCCCGGAGTTGGGGTACCTGGGAAAGGGGCGGTGACAGTTCCTACGTGCCCCGTACACGGCAGGCACCGTGCCAGCGGCTCTGCTTTCTGCGCCCAGACTCCCCTGCTCCCGCCGTCCTGGGAGGGGGGCTGTCGTTTCCCCAGCTTGAAGTTCTCAACTGGGAGGGTCGTTGCCTGACTCATGTGGAATACGTGGCCTAGCGGGGATTTGAACCGAGGTTTGTAGATATCAGATCCTGAACTCTGAACCAGTCTGTTGACCCCTCCCCGCAAAGCTGAGTCAGATGTCTCTTGCTCCAGCAGTTCTGTGTAAACCCCAGACCCCGGACGGTGCTCCTGGGTTGTCCCTGTCTGGGGACTGGATCACTGAGCAAGATGTGGGCCCGTCAGAGCCGGGAGTGCTTACAGCCCTGGGGGGTGGGGGGTGAGAGGCCAGGCGTTTGGGAGCAGGAATAGGAGAAGCTGAGGCAGGGCGTCAGACTCATTCTCATCGGGGGCCACGTCAGCCTCGCGGTTGCCTTCAAAGGGCCGAATGTAATGTTAGGACTGTATCAATGCAACTGCTCCTTCACTAGGGGCAAGGAGCTCAGTTCTGGCGCCGGGTAGAAACAAGGTGCGGGGCCGGGTCGGCCCGTGGGCCTTGTTTGCCACCAGTGAGCTGGGGGCTGGGGCGGGGGTGGCGCTGCCCCCAGCTTGCTGCAGGCCTCACCCTTCTCCTCCCTGGGCCTCAGCTTCCTCTTCCGACCTGAGCAAGGAGTGGGGGTGGGGTGCAGAGGTCCCAGCGCCCTGGCAGAAATAGGGAAACTGAGGCTCCAGGAGCACCAGGCAGGGGCTAGACCCCAGTGCTGCCGCCCAGAGTTCCTGCCTGTCCCCCGCCCTCCTCCGGCTCCCTCTCCGCACTTCCCTGCATCTCTCTGACGGTCCGTCTCTCTGTCTGGCTGCTTCTCCAGCCCCCACCTTTCCGTCTGTTCCCCCTCACCTTCCCCTCGCCTGCCTCTCCCCACTTTGTCGATCTGACTCTCCTCTGACCTCTCTCTGCTCGTCAGTCTGTATGTTTGTCCCTTCCAGTCGGCCTGTCTGTCTGACTTCCTCTCCCTGTCTCTCTCCCCGGCTGCCTGTGCTCTTTCCTCTTCTGTCTCACGCCCCTGGTTTGTGTCTCTGTCTCTCCAGTCTGTCTGTCTTGCTCTGCCCGTCTCCCTGCCTTTTGGTGTGTTTCTCTCTCCCTCTCACACCGTCTCTGCGTCTCTGAGGGGAACCAGCCCCTGGGGGTGGGGTGCTGTGCTCCCCTTGACTGACCGGCCTCCCTCTCTCCCCACTTCCTGGCAGCGAGTCGGTTATCTGCTCGAGCCGGGCCACGGTGATGCTTTATGATGACGGGAACAAGCGGTGGCTGCCTGCCGGCGCGGGCCCCCAGGCCTTCAGCCGCGTCCAGATCTACCACAACCCCGCAGCCAACTCCTTCCGGGTAGTCGGCCGGAAGATGCAGCCAGACCAGCAGGTGAGGCCCCCTCTGCCTAGGCCTCCGAGGGCTGCACCCCCCCACGCCTGCACCCCCACCCTCACCCACGTTTCCCTTCCCGCCAGGTGGTCATCAACTGTTCCATCATGCGGGGACTCAAGTATAACCAGGCCACCCCCAACTTCCACCAGTGGCGCGACGCCCGCCAGGTCTGGGGCCTCAACTTCAGCAGCAAGGAGGACGCTGCACAGTTTGCCGCAGGCATGGCCAGTGCCCTCGAGGCGTTGGAAGGTTAGACTCAGTGGGCTGAGGCGACCAGGGCGCCCTGCCTGGCCTGGGGTTGCCCCTTCACCACTCAGGGCCTCCCCGCCATGCACTCCTCTGAAAACGGGCTAATGCATTGCTACTGGGACTGTGGACAGTTATTCTAAGGATTTAAAAAAAAAAAAAAAAAGGTTTATTTATTTTTAGAGAGAGGGGAAGGGAGGGGGAAAGAGGGAGAGAAACATCAATGTGTGAGAAGATACATGGATGAGTTTCCTCTTGTCCTGCCACCCAGCCGTGTGCCCTGACTGGGAATCGAACCGGCGACCTTTCGGTTCACAGGCTGGTGCTCCATCCCCGGAGCCACACCAGTCAGGGCTATTCTGAGGATTTTGTGCGGGCTCCTGTGTGCTCCTTGTACTCCCGACTCCTGCGGGTGCAGGAGGCCCCGTGAGTTTGTGCTCCGCCAGCTCCTGTGGGACTGACCGCCTCCCAGACAAAATGTGCTAGTCCCAGCCCTCGGAAGGCTCCCTCCGCGCCTTGGCCAGGTAGCCGTTGTACTGGCTTACGTCACCATCGGTTTTGTTTTTAGACATCGAAATTAAAAAATCTCCAGGCAGTCGTTCGTACCTTGAACGTGCCCATGGGTCGTCTGGATCTCTGGGTAAAATGCAGATTCCAGTTCAGTGGGGCTGAGGCGGGGCCGAGCCTCTGCAGTTCCAACAAGCTCCCCGCTAGTGCCAGGGGTGTGCACCAGGGCCGGGGTCGCTGTGCAGAGAACCTCAAATCACCAGATGGCAGAGCTGTTTGCTTCCTGGAGCCGCTCAGTGCCGCTGGGAAGGGCTTGCTTGTCTAGAGGCACAGGCAGAATATGGGGGAGCCAGAGGCCTTGAGGGTGGGTGAGGAGCGGGCTTTCAGCCTTCCCAGGGTTCTCAGGCTCCGGGTCTGAGCGGCTGGGCCAGGGGTTTACAGTAGGTGTTGGATTCAGCCTGAATTATTCTTGTTCCTGCAAATTCACTCACGTCTGCGGGACTTGGCACAAGTGACTGCCCCCTCTGGGCCTTTGTTGTCCCACCTGCCATGTGGCCAGCTCCCTGGCACCCACGTCATATCAGCACAGTTCAGGGAAGCGGGTGCTCACCCTCCTCCCGGAAGTTTGCGGGTGCCCACACCCCGGCCCGCAGTGTCGGGTCCGGAGGAAGAAGGAAGTGAGCACCTCTGGACGACGTCCGAGAGCCCTGGGAGAGCCGAGGGAAAGTGCCAGGAGGCGGGGCAGGGTTCCAGGGATGATTCATCACCTTTTCCTACTCTCACCTTCCAGGAGGCGGGCCTCCAGCACCGCCACCGCCGCAGCCCGCAGCACCTGCCACCTGGGCCGTCCAGAACGGCCCCTCCCCGGAGGAGGTGGAGCATCAGAGGAGGTGGGGCCAGTCCCTGTGCAAGGATGTTCCACAGCCCTGACTCTTAGAATTCAGAATTCTCCAACCTTCAATTTCCAAAATGTTTCGCCTGGGGGTGGGGGGAGAGTAGACGTGGACAGCTTTCAGAAACGCCTGCCTACCTGGGATTTGAGAAACTCCTGACTCCCGGAATTGCAGGGTCTACTGACCCTTCAAATCCCTCCTCCCGTCCCATCCCACGCCAGATTCCCAGAGTCCAAAATCTGGTTGGTTGAAGCACGTTGGGTATTTGGTAATTGAAATGTTTTTGACAGTCCAATGACTAGAATGCTTGCATCTTGGTCTCACCCTGCGTCCCCAGCACCCCCCCCCCCCCACCACCAACCCCGGCTCTTTCCTGGGCCCCTGGGGAAGGAAGCCGGGTTGGGATCCAGAGCAGCCTGACTGGACACCTTGGGGAGAGGCCAGGGGTTGCTGGCTGTCCTCAGGGCCCTGAGTGACGGCAGCTCCGTCTCCCCTCTCAGGCAGCCCGAGCATGTGGAGCGGGAGCGCCGCGTCTCCAATGCAGGTGATTGTCTGCAGGCCTCGGGAGGGAGTCAGGGGCCCTCCCTGGAGGAGAGGTGGGCCCGCTGGAGAGCAGAGAATGAGGCTTCTCTCTCAGCAACCCCCTTTTCTGTGTCTGTTTCAGGAGGGCCACCTGCTCCCCCAGCTGGGGGACCACCCCCGCCTCCAGGACCTCCCCCTCCTCCAGGTCCTCCCCCACCCCCTGGCCTGCCCCCATCCGGGGTCTCAGCTGCAGGGCATGGAGCAGGGGGAGGCCCACCTCCCCCACCCCCTCTCCCCACATCGTCAGGCCCCAGTGGTGGCGGGACTGGGGCCCCCGGCCTGGCCGCAGCCATTGCCGGAGCCAAACTCAGGAAAGTCAGCAAGGTGAGGGGGCCAGGCATGGCAGGGTGTGGGGAGACCGGGGCCTTGATGGAATAATGGGAAATGAGGCCAGAATTGCCTGAGAGCATCACAGGAGGGGCAGGGAGGCCGGGAGGCCCGCCCATAAAGCCCCCTCCTCTTTGTAATTTCTCCAGCAGGAGGAGGCCTCAGGGGGGCCCCCAGCCCCCAAAGCTGAGAGCAGTCGAAGCACAGGTGGGGGGCTCATGGAAGAGATGAACGCCATGCTGGCCCGGAGGTGAGCCTGAGCTTGAGGCTGCAGCACTGAGCACCCCTGAGAAAACCCCGAACAGCCCCTCCGACCGGTGGTGATCACCTGGGCCAGTAGAGCCGGGGGTGGGGGGGACCCAGATTCCCGTTTTCTTGTTCCTTTGGATAAACGTTCCCCCTTTGGTAGCCAGGTTTGGGACATAGTGCTGGTGATTGGGTTCTCCTGAGATGGATCAGGTTTGTAGCCACCTGGGAGCATCGAGAATGTTCCAAATTCTAGGACCTTGGAAATTCCTGGCTCAGCCCTCGTCAGGTGGCTGGGTTGGTTGGAGCGCCATCCTATGCACCAAAAGGTTGTGGGTTCGATTCCTAGTCAGGGCACACACCTAGGTTGCAGGTTCAGTTCGCACATGGGGCGCGTACAAGAGGCAACCGATCTATGTTTCTCTCTCACATTGATGTTTCTCTCTGTCTCTCTCTCTCCCTCCCCCCCTTCTCTCCCTCTCTCTCCCCACCCTTCCTCTCTCTAAAATCCATAAACATATTCTTGGGTGAGGAAAAAATAAATACATACATTTCTGCCTCAGAATCTGGAAACCCGGGTTACTAGAATCCCAACGTCTAAGATAGAGCCCTGTGCCCTTACGATTTTGTGATTCCCAAATGTGAGAATCATAAAATCCCCACCTCAACTCGAGAATGACACTTTTTTTTTTTTAATTTATTGATTTGAGAGAGAGAGATGGGTTTGTTGTGCCCCTCATTCATGCATTCATTGGTTGATTCTTGTATGTGCCCTGACCGGGGATCAGACTCACAACTTTGGCGTTTCCAGACAAAATGCTCTAGCCAACTAAGCTCCTCGGCCAGGGCTTACGCTCTCTTTAACTTCTAAAGCTAAAGTGTTCCGAGCCTTCACACATTCCATAACTCGGTGCGCTGGGACCTACCTTTTTAGAACTCTGGGCAGGAGAGTGAGTGGCTGAGTGGCTGAGGGAGGGCGGAGGCCGTCTGATTTGCCTTTCCCTCCTACAGAAGGAAAGCCACACTAGTCGGGGAGAAACCTCCCAAGGACGAATCGGCCAACGTGAGTTAGGGGCTCTTCCTGCCATGTACACCTTAGGCCATACCATTCTGGCCGGGATGGGATACTGGGGAGGTGGTGGGACTGGGGTGGGCTGGGTTGAACCTGAAAGAGGAAAATGAACAAAGGTGAGGAGGGGATGGGCTCGTGACACTTTTTTTTTTTAATTTCCCACCAGCAGGAGGAGCCAGAGGCCAGAGTCCCAGCCCACAGTGGTGAGTGAAAGCCCAGGTTAGCCACAAGGACTACAAGTCCCAGGATGCCTTGTCCTCACACCTAAAGCATACTCTTGAGAGGGTCTGTGCAAAGAATGCTGGAGACTGTAGTCTCCTGAGATGGTTCTTTGAACAGGGGCTGATGAGGCTTCGGGAGAAAGATTGAGGTGGGGCATTCCCTGTCCCTTATCTTTCTGACTTGTTGCCTGTCCCCCAGAACCTGTGCGGAGACCCTGGGAGAAAAACAGCACAACCTTGCCAAGGTGGGCCATCAATGCTGGGGCCCCGCCCCCCCAAAGTGGCTGGATTGGCCGAATGTGTAGGGAGGAACATGCCATTCCTTGAATGGGAGGCAGGGAAGGCAGGCCGGTTCTAACCTCATTTCTGCCCCAAACCACACCACCTGTCCCAGGATGAAGTCGTCTTCTTCGGTGACCACTTCCGACGCCCACCCCTCCACACCCAGCTCCGGTGATGAGTCGGACCTGGAAAGGGTGAAGCAGGTAGGGGCGGGCGCTGGGGGGCAGGCTCCGGGGCGAGAAAGGAGCCGCAGGAAGAGAGGGGATCTGGGTCTGAACTCTGCCCCCGACCTGCCGGGTGGCTCTAGAAAAGGCCTCAGAAACACTCAGCTTTCTAGTCTGAGGAATGAAGAGATTCGATTAGGTCAGGGATGACATGTCTGTCTCATCCACAACCCCCCTCTCCGGTGCCCTTGACAGACCTCACTTGGCCGTCACTGCACACATTTCTGATGATGCCCAGAGTTCTTTCGGCACGCTGGCCCCAGACATCCATCACCGGTTGGCAGTGGACGGGACTGTACTTGCCAACCCTGGTACTGGATGTTCTCCAGTACTTTTCTTCTGGCTTCTAAGTATCCAGAATTCTCTAGAATTCTCCAGTCCCTTGTGGCCTTGTCAGTGATGTCACGGTGTGTGTGTGTGTAGCCCTTCAGTCACTAAGAAAGGAGAGATTAGGATCTGCAAGTCCTTGCACCCTTCCTGATTGGTTGCACCCGATTATTTTCAGGAGCTTCTGGAAGAGGTGAGGAAAGAACTGCAGAAAGTGAAAGAGGAAATAATTGAAGGTGAGGTTGTTTTTTTAAAAAAATATTTTTTATTCGGTATGCTATTACAGTTGTCCCAATTTTCCCCCCACCCAGTATCCCCCTTCCCTCCACCAGTACCCCCCGCCTTTAGTTCATGTCCATGGGTTATGCACATAAGTTCTTTGGCTTCTCCATTCCCCATACTATTCTTAACCTCCCCCCGTCTATTTTGTACCTACCATTTATGCTTCTTATTTTCTATACCTTTTCCCCCATTCGCCCCTCCTCTGCTGATAACCCTCCATGTGATCTCCATTTCTGTGGTTCTCTTCCTGTTCTGGTTGTTTGCTTAGTTTGTGTTTTTAGATTCAGTCGTTGACAGCTGTGAATCTGTTGCCCTTTTAATGTTCATAGTTTTGATCTTTTTTTTCCCTTAAATAAGTCCCTTTAGCATTTCACGTAATAATGGGTTGGTGAGGATAAACTCCTTTAGCTTTACCTTACCTGGAAGGACTTTCTCTGCCCTTCCATTCTAAATGAGAGCTCTGCTGGACAGAGTCATCTAGGTTGTAGGTCTTTGCTCTTCATCACTTTGAATACTTCCTGCCAGTCCCTTCATGCCTGCAAAGTTTCTTTTGAGAAATGAGCTAATAGTCTTATGGGAGTTTTTGTAGGTAACTGTCTCCTTTTCTCTTGCTGCTTTTAAGATTCTCTCTTTATCTTTGACCTTTGGCATTTATTTATTTATTTACTTTGAGGGGAAGGGAGGGAGAGAAGGAGAGAAACATCAATGTGGGAGAGATTCAGTTGCCTCTCACACACCCCCAACCAGGGACCTCGCCCACAACTCAGGCACGTGCTCTGACTGGGAATCGAACCAGCAACTTCTTGGTTCACAGGCCAGCACTCAATCCACTGAGCCGCACCAGCCAGGGCTACCTCTGGCATTTTAATTATGATGTGCCTTGGTGTGGTCCTTTTTGGATCCATCTCGTTTGGAACTCTCTGTGCTTCCTGGACTTGCATGTCTGTTTCCTTCACCAAATTAGAGAAGTTTTCTTTCATTATTTTTCAAATAAGTTTTCAGTTTCATCCTCTTCCTGTTCTCCTTCTGGCACCCTTTGGATTTGGATGTTGGTATGTTTAAAGTTGTCCCAGAGGTTCCTAAGCCTCTCCTTGTTTTTGTTTTTGTTTTTAATTCTTTTTTCTTTCTGCTGTTATGATTGAATGTTTTTTCCTTCCTTTTGTTCCAAATTGTTGATTTGATTCTCAGCTTCATCCTCTCCACTATTTGTTCCCTGTAGATTTTTCTTTATTTCACTTCGTGTAACCTTCATTTCTTCCCTTATGTTTTTGCCGTATTCATTGAGTTCTTTGAGCATCTTGATCCACCAGTGTTTTGAACTCTGCATCTGATAGGTTGGCTATCTTGGTTTCATTTAGTTCTTTTTCTGGGGTTTTGTTCTGTGGTTTCATTTGGGCCATATTTCTTCGTCTCCTCAAATTGTCAGCCTCCCTGCATTTGTTTCTGTTTATTAGATAGAGCTGCTTTGACTACCTGTCTTAGAAAAGGCACCTGTAAATTGTGTGGGGCAGAGCCTTAGGCAATCGCCAGGACAGGGCAACCTGCTTCCTGCCTCTCTGGCTCGTGGCTCTGGGCGGTGGGGGGGAGAGACTCAAAGAGGGGACAGTGCTACTGCCTGGCTTCTGGAGACTTGCTCAGCACTCGCCCCCGTTTCCAGTCCCTTCACCCACTTCCCGTGTGTGACCGGCACCGTTCTAGCTGCTGCCCTGGTGTGAATCCCAGAGTGGGTGGGTTTGCCCGAATTCTAAGTCCGTGCTGGCCCTTTAAGTGGACTCTCCTGAAAATCCGGCAGTTTCTTCCACTGCCCCAACCCCCACTGGTTTTTACAGCCAGAAGTTATGGGGATTTGTCTTTGCGGCACTGGAACCCTAGACCGTGTGCTCTGGCCTGGGACTGGGGTCGCTGCCTCCCAAGGTATCCCTCTCGGTTTTTACCCACCACCACTTGTGAGTGTGGGACCACCCATTCGCCGCCTCTCTGCTCCACACCGTCTCTCTGCTCCACTCCACCCATCTCTGCCATTCTGCCCCTTCTGCCTGTCTGGATGAATGTGGCTTCTTTAAATCCTTGGTTGTGGGACTTCTGTACAGCTCGATATTCTGACAGTTGTGGTCATTATTTGTTTTGGGATAGAGTTGTAATTCTGTCTGTGGTTGTGGGAGGAGGCAGAGTGTGTCTACCTACGCCTCCATCTTGACTGGAAGTCGAGGCTGTTTTTTAAACATTTATTTTGGAGGCGTTCTGTCCCTTGGAAAGGGCCCTGTTCTGGAAGGGAAGAGGGAAGAGGCTCTGCCCCTGACCTCTGCCGTTTGTTTCCTTCCAGCCTTTGTCCAGGAGCTGAGGAAGAGGGGTTCCCCCTGACCACAGGGCCCCAGAAGAGCGTGTTTCTCCTTCCTGCGTACCCTGCCTGTCACCCTGCTTTCCTTGCCTCAACTAAACTTGGAACTGGCTGAAGAATGCACAGGAATGTGGCTTCCCCACTCCGGAGGGGGTGTGGCTTCTGTCATGCCCCTGCCCATACTGGCTGCTGATTGGCTGGGGAGGCCCCCACCTTTTGCTCCCTTTGGTCCTTCCCCTCTGCCATCCCCTTGGGGCGGGTTCCTTTGCAGGGGGATGTACCGATTAACCCCACAGTGAGAGGGAAGGGAGGAGGGAGTTTCACATTCCCTTGTTCTAGATTTCACTTTAACGCTTAATGCCTTCGAATTTTTGTTTTTTAAGAAAAAAATATATATATATATTTAGGTTTTGGGGGGAGGGAAATTTTTTTCTCTTTGGTTTTGATAAATGGGGTGTGGGGAGTTTTTAAATGCCGTAGCCCAAGGCTTGTTCCATTTAGGGCAGCTATTTAAGGGGGGATGTCCCATCGGGCTGGGGACACCTCCCCTGACCCCAGGAACACCCCTTCCCTTTGGCTCCTTCCCCTTTTCTATGAGGAATTAAGATGCTGTAACTTTTTGGAACCTCAGTTGTTTTTTGTTTTTTTGTTTTTTGTTTTTTTCATTTGGGTAGGTTTGGGGGTCCAGACCATTTTTACCTGCTTAGGGAAAATAAAATGAGGGAGAAAGAACAAGGGGAAGAAAGCTCCCCTCTCCCACGTTCACCTTTAGCTTCTTGAAAATGGGCCCCTGTAGAATAAATCTGCCGGTTTTATAAATGCTAAGTTCTCCAGTGATTTGAAGGGCCGCTCGAATGAGGATGGGGTGTGCCCTCCCCCTCCCCACAACCCACCTGTCCCTCCTCTTCCTTCTTCTCACCTGTTCCAGTTCCCTCAGGCTCTCTCTCTCTGGACATCTCAACAGGCCTCCCTCCCTCTCCATGCGCTTTACCAGGCAGCTGCCTCACTCCTTTCTCTCCCCTCGTCCCCCAGTGCCAACCGACTCACCATCTCAGAGAAAGCCCGGGCTGTCCCTCAGGGATTGCGTGGCCTGGGGAAAGTCCTTTGCTTTCCCCTCTGGGAAAGAACTCATAGGGATGACTCTGCCCCTTCCCGTCTGCACCCTCCCAGCCTCCCCTAATTTTAATGACCCCTGTAGCCGTTTTACAGACATCCGCCATGGTTCTTAGACACATGAAAGTGACTCCTTTACCCCAGAGCTCCTTTAATTATAAAACATTTGCAGTCTAAAAAAGTAGAGTTTGGAAGTCACAGAGCTCATACACACACCTTTCGGTGGTTCCGTGGGTCGGCAGGGGGTAGGTCGCGGGGCTAACACTGCCTGGTGGAATATCCCCTTTGGGCGGGGGTGGGGAACTGAGGGCCAAGGGGCCGGTGGTCCCACGGAGGAAGCCTTTGCATGAACGAGGTTGAGGGGAGTCTGGGGGACCAGTCCAAAGGCAAGTAGAGGGATCCCTGAGTACTCTGAAGTGCAGGACGATGGGGGTCATGACAGTCACCCACGTGGGGGGGACAGCAGGCAGGCAGGTCCCTGTGAGCGGCCCTCAGGAGGATGATGGGGAAGGACAGCAGCCGTCCAGAGCCACTGGTTCACGGGCACTGACAACCATTCAGCCCCAGGCAGCACCAATTCTTCCAGCCCGGAGGGCCACGTCCTGCTGGAAGAGATCACGGAAGTGGGGGGAGGGGGTATCTGGTGGCGCTGCTGGGCAGGACTCCGCACGGGTTGCGCCACAGATTGGGGGTGGTGGCGGTGTTTCCATTGGAATGAGCCACTTAAGGAAGGGGGGACCCCAGCAGAGGTACCAATGGTGGACTAAAGTCAGGCACCACAGGACGACTCATTGGGGCTAAAACTTTCACCATCCATCCTTGTTTCTCGCGGCCACCCCCCAAAGGTGAGGCAGACGGCAGTGCCTGCATTTTCATTACAATGGTCAAAGAAGGGGCAACGGGTGTTCCAATGTCCTGGGGAAGGGCCGCTCCTCAGGTAAGTGGGGGTGTGAGTGACGGGATGAGCATTAGCTGGGCCTGTGTGTCCTGCTGGCCCATCTGGTGGGGGGAAGTGACGAAAACCCTGTGTAGGACCCGTTTTGCTTCTAAAGGAACTGGGCGGGTTAGTCGACCGGTTCAGGAAGGGACAGGGCGGACACAAGGCCATGTCGGAGGAGTCACATCGAAGACCAGGGCCCTGCTGCTTCCTATTCCTCAGGCGTGGGCTCTGCCTGGGGCGAGGACGGCTCATCCCCGTCTTGGATGCAGAGCCGGGCTCGCACCTCTTGGATCTGCTTCTGCAGCTCCTCCAGGGCCGGCGGCGCCGCCGCCGCGGCCGCCGCCGCCTGCTGCACCTGCGTCTGCAGCTCCTCCAGCACCAGCGCCAGGCGGTCCACCTCGTCCCGCATCGTCTCCCAGGCGATTCGCTGCTGCTTCTTCTTGCGGCGCTGCTGCCCCTGGTGGCGCCAGTACTCCAGCACCAGGCAGCCGCAGGCCACGAAGAAGATGGTGGCCTCGCCCAGCAGCTCGGCGCCCAGCTCCGCCGCCGCCGCCTCGTTCAGCGGCTTCACAGCTTCGGCGTTGAAGCCCATGAGGCTCATCTTGGCCCGCATCTCCGCCCAGTGGTACACTGCGGGGGGAGAGCGGGGTCAGCGATCCCTGGCTGCGGAGCCCCTGCCAGCCCCAACCCTCGACTCCTCGATGTCCTGCCGGAACGGCACGGCGGGGGAAGGCAGCCAGGATCTCCGTGGTCGCGGAGTGAGCGCCATCAAGAAGACGGGCGCGCGAAAAGGACCGCGGTGCTCCAGGCCTCGCACACGGAATGCGGAGTTAGTTACCTGGGCTGGGGCGGCCCGGAGGACACCCTTTGAAAGTGTCCAGAAGATTCTGGCGAGCAGCTGAGAATGCGAAACGCTGCCTTGGAGCGGAGGTTCCGAGGTGACGGTCCAGGGCAGGAGTACATTTTCCCTTTCCCCTCCCCCCTCCTTCAGGGGCAGACCAGCACCTTGGCGCCGCCCCAGAAGGAGGAGGTGACGGTTTGCTCCTGAAGTGTGTTCCCCGTGTGGTTTGGGAAGGAGCCCAGGGCGTGAGCAGCCGCGCTAACGACCTCTGCACCTAGTCCCTCATTCAGATGAGCGATGACCAGCGTTAGTCATCGCTGATAAATGTAACGCACACACAGAGCTGATGCTGAACCTGACTCACTCCAGTAATAATTAATATTCACTCTTGACACATGAGCCGCTGGAGAAAATAATGAGCCTTTTCAGGCTCAATAAGAGATGAACTCCTGAAAGCATTTTATACTTCCCCCTTCCAGCCATCCTCTGCAACAGCCAGGCTGTTCTAATTACGTTTTCTTCCCCTTAGTTGGGGGGAGGGGGATTAGTTAGACTTCACAAAAAGGGGTGTAAGATGAAGGGAGACCATCTCCCCACCCCCAGCTCTAGTGCTCTAGTCCTGCTCTATAGAAAACCTTTTTTTTGTGTGTTAAGATTTTATTTATTTTTAGAGAGAGGGGAAAGGAGAAAGAGGGAGAGAAACATCAGTGTGTAGTTGCCTCTTGCACACCCCCCACTGGAGACCTGGCCCACAACCTAGGCATGTGTCCTGACTGGGAATCGAACCGCCGAACCTTTGCTTTGCAGTCTGGTGCTCAGGACTGACTGCGCAGTCCACAGCCAGGGCTGCAGAACACCTTTTGATCTTTTGTGCATTGATTTTTTTCCACATTAATCCTATAATGCTAAATTCCCAGCTTGTACCTCTAGTTCCTGATTTACTGAATTGAATCTCTACAAATATTATGACTTGACTCTCTACTGTCATCTCCGCTTGTGTGAAGTTAAACACATATTCTATATCCTCCAAAGGTTTGCAGGTGACTTTTAGTTTCCATTGATTGGTAACAAATACAATAATTCTAAATTATTTTAAGTAACATGCCCATTGCCTCAACTTCTTGACATGTGCACCTGTGCGTAACGTCGCTGCGTGAGAGAGGAACAGCTGCCCGTCACACACCCCCACTGGGGACCCGGCCACAACCCAGGCATGTGCTCTGACTGGGAACTGAACCTGTGACCCCTCAACCCCTTGGTTCACAGGCCAGCACTCAAGCCACTGAGCCACACCAACCAGGGCTTAAAATGTCTTTTTGAGGTTATTAATAAGTGTTTTAATATTCTTTGTCCACTTTCACACTAGAATAAATGATAATTTCTAGGCCCAGAATTATTGGCTTAAAACTCCTCAGAAGCTCCGGCTGGTGTGGCTCAGTGGATTGAGCACGGACCTGGGAACCAAAGGGTTGCTGGTTTGATTCCCAGTCAGGGCACATGTCAGCCAGGTCCCCAGTAGGGGGCGTGCGAGAGGTAACCACACACCTGTTTCTCTCCCTCTCTTTCTCCCTCCCTTTGCCTGCTCTCGAAAAATAAGTCAATAAAATCTTTAAAAAACCCCTCAGGCCCTGGCTGGTGTGGCTCAGTGGACTGAGTGCCGGCCTGTGAACCAACGGCCTGTGAACCAAGGGGTTGAGGGGTCACAGGTTCAGTTCCCAGTCAGGGCACATGCCTGGGTTGCGGGCTGGGCCGCCGGTGGAGGGGCACATGAGAGGTAACTACACATTAATGTTTCTTTTTCTCTCCTTCTCTCTCCCTTCCCTTTTCCTTAAAAAATAAGTAAATAAAATCTTTTTAAAAAACCCACACAAAGCCTCAGCATTGGGGGGCCTGGTGGCATCACGAGTCCCGGGCAGGGGCCTCTGACATCGCACCAGGGTGGGCTGGGAAGGAGTCTCTCTTGTTTCCATCATTTCGTACTTTTCTCTGAACCTTGTTCCTCTCCTTAGTCCTGGGAATTTTTCTTGTCTGTGCAGTAAAGGGTTAACGTTACCCTATAAATAAGGGTCTGGCCTTTGCCCTTGGGTCCTGAGAGGAAGTCTTTAAGTCCTTGGAATGTCCTGTCTGAGAAGAGTGTCTGTTTACTTGGGGCCTTGGACCGTCCAGATAATGGACACTAGCCGTGTGATTTGTGGTGACCACGTGGTATCTGCTCCACCTCTGGAGGGGCTGGAAACTAAGGCTGGCCACGTGGTTCCCTAACCTTGTCTGTGTGACCCACCCCCACTGAAAGACTGGAGAACGTGGCTTGGGTGAGCTTCCTGGTTGGCAGGGTCCTTGCACGGGTCTCAGTGCTGCTGGGAGACGTTAGTGCTGCCCCCTCTTCCACGGGTTCAAGGGGCGCTCACACGGGAACTCTCCTGCATTCTGCCCCATGCTCCTCTTCCCTTGGCTGATTTGCATCTATGTCCTCTCTGACATGAACTGTAGTGGGGGCCCTGGCCAGTGTGGTTGGGTTGGTTGGGTGCCCTTCTGCAAAGCGAAAGGTTGCTGGTTCAATTCCCTGTCATGGCACATGCCTAGGCTGCAGGTTCGGTCCCCAGTCAGGCACCTGCAAGAGGCGACTGATCAATTTTTCTCTCTCATATTGATGTTTCTCTCCCTCTCTTTTCTTCTCCCTTACCATTTCTCTAAAAGTAAATAAATAAATAAAATCTAGCACTGGCTGGTGTGGCTCAGTGGCTTGAGTGCCAGCCTGTGAACCAAAGGGTCGCCGGTTCGATTCCCAGTCAGGGCACATGCCTGGGTTGCGGGCCAGGTCCCCAGTGAGGGGATATGAGAGGCAACCACACATTGATGTTTCTCTCCCTCTCTTTCTCCTTCCTTTCTCCTCTCTCTAAAAATAAATTAAAATCTTAAAAAAAGTGTTTCTTTAAAAAGGTAAAGTAAAAAACAGTAACATGTTCCCTGTTCCTTCTGGGGTGCATCGAACTGTTCTCCAGCACTTGCTCACTGTGGTTTAGCTGTGCTGCATTTCCGTGAGAAGTTTTCGTCACCCTGTGAGTCAGAGCTGTCCAGCCACCTTTCCAGCCTCCTCCGAGGCGGTTTCACTTGTGGCAACTGGGGGAATCGGCGATTATAATTGTTGTCCCATGACTGTCCCAACCGTCAGGCGCCCACACTCAGCCAGGACCATGCTCCCACTCACTGCAGGAGACTGAGGGGAAAACAAGTGTGCAGGACTGGCCCAGCGTCCTCCGCGGGCCCGTCCACGGTCGCTCGGGGAGAGTGGGGGGCTGCACAAAGGGGCTCGAGGAAACTGGGGAGCAGTGAGATGTGTCCACTGTCTTCAGGGTGGTGGTGGTTTGACACATGTATCGAATTATATCAAATTATACGCTTTCTCTATGTACGTTACCCTGTGTGTCACTGATACCTCAAGAAAGCTGCTTTGGAAAAAACTCAGGATGAGACAGAGTAAGTGTCTACTTAGACACACAGGAAAGGGACTGAAAGAGGCTGTGACAGGAGAAAGGGTTCAGGATGGGCCCTGCTGGTGTGGCTCAGTGGATTGAAAGCCAGACTGTGGACCAAGGGGTCACCTGTTTGATTCCTGAGTTGTGGGCCAGGCCCCCAGTAGGGGGCACTCGAGAGCCAACCACACATTGATATTCCTCTTCCTCTCTTTCTCCCTTCCTTCCCCTCTGTCTAAAAACAAATAAATAAAATCTTTTAAAAAAGGGTACAGAGTTCCCACGTTCGGGGAACTCGCAGGGGTCGGCACGCCCAGAGTGCCGTGGGTGAATCTCGCCGGAGAAAACCTCCTTGGTGATCACTAAGGAAACTGCTAGTTTTCATTACACACCTTACAGAAAGAGGTGCCGTTCTTTAAGTGGAAAGTAAAAACATTAATGTGATCACACCATAATCGGGGAACCTAAGCTTTATCTTCAATCTTCATCCCCTCATCTGATTAGTGGCCAGGTCTGTAATTGCAACATTACTGTAAGATTTAATCATCACAGATACAGAGTGCAGGCCTAGGAAGGAGCGCGGTTCCGGCCCGCACGGCGGCGGCTCCCTGAGGGCAGAGGAAGGGGATGCACAGGAACAAAGGAAATTGGAGAGGGAGGGAAACTGCACCTGGACTGTGGCGGTGGCTTCCTGGACTATGCCTGTGATAAAAAAAAAAAACTGCTCTAAACAGAAAATCATGACTCCCCCCACCCCCATAACCCATTAATAAACTTGCTTTTTACTCATTAGTTTTCTCATTTCGCACGTAAGGCGAATCCCAGCGTAGACTGTGGGGCGCAGGGAGAACGTCGCTGCAGTCAGTCTGCTCTGGGCTCGGAGAGCCGCGAGAGGAAGGCGCGCCGCGGAGCCTTCTGAGCCAGGGAGGGCGCACCTCTAAATGGCTCCTGTTAAAACGGGCACTTATTTTTGTCATCTCCTACTCCCCCTCCCTATTTTTTCATCTCCTCCTTTGCTTTTTTCCCTCATTTGCAGGCCTCTCATTTAAATTCTTGATTTGAACAAATTTCTCCCAACAATTAATGTAAAACATTATTAAGACGGCAAGTCCCGTTTCCCCCTGACAATTCAATGTACTGTGTCCCTGCCAACCAGGGAGTGCCTCGGTTTCCCAGTAGCCAAGAGCGATGAAATCATAGTGATGACTGTGAAAAGATCAAGCCAGTTTCCCAACTCCAGGACTGTTCATGACTCAGTTATACCCACTCAATTGATAACCCGCGGCTTAACTGAAACTCCCTCCTCCCACAATAGATACTGACCCGCCTGCACCTGGGAACATCCCAGCCCTTTACCTAACCCGCTGTCCCAGCTCACATCCTGGAACCCTGAGGCACCTGCCCTGAAAAGCAAGAGACTAACCCCTCCCTATCCCCCCCCAAACCTGGAGCTTTTTGTTTTAAAAACCCCATTCCTGCACATATGCCTCTGCCCCTCCACTCACGCCCACGGCAACTGGTCCCACTCAGCCCACATGTAAGCACGGCATCAAATAAAGGCACTTGGACCCGATCATCCAGTTCTTTCTGCCTCTCCCTCTCTCACATTTCTAATATTTTGGCGCTGAAACCGGGAGGACCTTGACTGGGGAAGCCCGCTTGCCTGACCTCCACACCCACACCCGCAAAACCAACTAGGCCTGCAGGGGAGTCAAACTCAATTCCACCAGGGCCCACATCAGCAGCACGGTTGCCTTGAAAGGGCCAAAATAATAGGACTGTGTACGTGTAACTTCTCCTTAACTGTTACGGACTTGAAATGACATTCGGCCCTTTGAAGGCAGCCACAAGGCTGATGCGCCCCCGGTGAAAAGGAGTGTGACCCCCCGAAGTAGCATGAGGAGCACATCCCTCTGGCTCACCTCGGCACTCTCCTTCGCTGTTCGGCTGGTGTCCTGGACATAACGTCTCGAAAGTCCCAGCGCTGGGTGAGAATCGCTGCCTGCCAGGCCCTGGACCCTTGGGGGTGAGGGAAGGTGGGTTGCCCCCCTCCTCTCCTCCCTTTCTCTGTCATGGCCCTAAGACACTCGAGGGTGGGACACCTCCTCGCTTGTCCTAGGGTAAGGAGACTCGGCTTGCCCCTTCCCCCTCCCAATCCTATTCCTCATAATGGGGCAGGACCAACCGCTACCTCCTGCGGCACCCCCTTGGGGTGTCTGCTTGGAAATCTAAAAGACCTGGGCTTAGAAATGGACTTAAAACCCAAAAGACTTATTTTCTTCTGAAACACTGCCTGGCTGCAATATAAGCTGGATAATGGGTCCATCTGGCCAGAAAATGGGACATTCAATCCTCAAATCCTCACAGACTGTGACAATTTCTGTTGGCGTCTTGGCAAGTGGAGCAAGGCCCCACGGTCCAGGCTGTCTTTGAGCTGCGCAGGGGCCCTCCCTGTGCCAGACCTGTTCCACCTACTGAACCCTCTCCTCAGCTCTCCCCTGCCCCAGCAGTGCCCGTCTGCTCCCAGTGCCCCGCAGAAACACCCTCTGACCCCTTCCCTACACACCCCTCCCCTCCGTCTGGCCAGGCCAGAGCCAGGAACACAGACTCTGAATCCTCTGCCTCTCCTGACTCCACCCTCAGGTCCTCCACCTCCCTCCCCTCCCAGGATGGCGTCAGCCTGTCTTACGCCTCGGGAGGGGGGAGGGGGCGGGACGAGGGGGGAGGGGGCGGGACGAGGAGGGCCCAGCCGAGTCACGTCCCCTTCTCCCTGTCCCATCTCTCCCACATTGAACCATGCCTAGCATCCTTTTCCTCTGACCCCACTCATTTCCTCAAAGAATTTCAGTATCTGACTGTCTCCTACCACCTCACTGAGCAAGACCTCTATGTCATAGTCTCCATCTGGCTGTCCCCTGAGGAGAAGGAACGTGTCTGCCTGGCAGCCCAGGCTATGCTGACACCCTAAACTTGCAAGACCCCACCAAGGGCCCAGGAGGAGCTCCATAACCTGCCCTGTGGCGGGGCTGCAGGCTGCGGCACACAGGGCGTCAACTATGTGACAAACTAAAGGAAGTCTCCCAGGGGCAGAGAAAACCCCGCTGCCTATCTTGCCAGGCTGCCCGAGGTCCTCCGACGCTTTACTGATCTGCACCCAGACTCCCCGGAGGGTAGTCTCCTCCTCCACCTGCATTTTATCCCTAGATGGCTCCAGACATGTGCCAAAAGCTCCAGAAATTAGAGGCAGGCCCTCAAACTAGCCACAATGAGCTAGTTAATCCAGACTTTAGAGTTTTCAACAATAGAGATGAGGAGAAGGCCCAGCAGGAAAGACAAAGGGAGGAAGCTAAGGCCAAGTCCCCTAACCAGGCCCACCATCTACTTGCCTCAGCATTAAAAAAGATCTGAGCCCTGGCTGGTGTAGCTCAGTGGATTGAGCACGGGCTGCAAACCAGGGGGTTGCAGGTTCGATTCCCAGTCAGGGCACATGCCTGGGTTGCAGGCCAGGTCCCAGTGGGAGCCACATGAGAGGCAACCACACATTGATGTTTCTCTCTCTCTGTTTCTCCCTCCCTTCCCTTCTGTCTAAAAATGAGTAAAAAAAAATAAAAAAAAAAAGCTGACCTACTCTCAACCAGTAACTTTATATTCCCCTCATTTCTGACCAATAACTGTATATTGTCCTCATTCCTGATCTAATATCCAATCAGGGAGAACAATTCCTGCACCCTGCCGGACTTCAGCAAACTTTGCTTATTCCACTACAAGCTCCTCCCAAAACAGCTGTGCATGGGAGAACACTTCATTCCCCTTTCCCTTCAGGGGACAGGGGCACTTATTCAAAAGGGGGGGCTGTTGATTTGCATAATAGCATTGCCAGGAGTTCTCTCTGCAGCTGGGGCTGCGGCGTGGGTGGCACACCCCCAGGTATTCATCACCGGTTATCTCTAGAAACAGCGGAGGCAGGGAGCAGCTCGACTCCCTGCAGGGGCAACCCTTCAAAGCTGGAGAGCCCACGTCTGTATCTCAGGGAAGAGAGCCGTTTCTATGGCAGGCCAGGTCCAACCGAACATTCAGGGTATACTGGACTCGGCATCCAAAATAAAAAATCTCAGTTCCTCCATAAATCTAGTTCCTGGCTCCCCAGCACGACCTGGCTGCTGCCTTTCCTGGGACCCCTCTTCTCAATACTCCTACTCCTTACGCTCGGACCACGTACTTTTAACCTGCTTGGGAAGTTTATCTGTAAACTTTCCAGGCTGGAGCAGTTCAGAAAACAAATTGGGACGGCACTTGTCCTGCAGCATTGTCAACCAGGGCAAGGGCAAGTGCAAGCACAGCTCGTGGAGACGGCTGGGGGCAGCTCTACCCACGGCCCTTCCCAGCGGGAAGCAGCTCCAGAAGACAGACCTTCACACGTTTGCCCCCAGCCTCACAAAAATAATAGAAACCAGTCTGGGATGAAAGGGTCAGGCCAGTTTCCCATCCCCCGGACTGCTCATGACTCAGTTTTCCGACTGGCTTGATAGTCCGCCGCTTAACACAAACTCTCTCCCACCTCCCACAACAGACGTCTGGCTTCAGCCACAATGGCTGGGGGTCAGACTGGCCCTCCCGCATCGGGGAACAGCCCGGACCTTTACCTAACCCACTTGTCAAGGTTCACATCCTGGAACCCTGAGGCACCTGCCCTGTAGAGCAAGAGAGTAACCCCTCCCTATTCCCTCACAAAGCAGGAACTTTTTCTTAAAAAAAAAACCCATTCCTGACCTCCCCTCCCACCCCAC
>PVJI01000602.1:0-161922 GCA_004026765.1 Micronycteris hirsuta
TTTGTCCCCTCCCCCCTCCCCCCTGGCTATTGTTAGACTGTTCTTAATTTCAATGTCTCTGGTTATGTTCTGCTTGCTTTCTGCTTTTGTTGATTATGATCCAGTCAAAGGCGAGATCATATGGTATCTGTCCCTTACCGCCTGGCTTACTTCACTTAGCATAATGCTCTCCAGTTCCATCCATGCTGTTGCAAAGGGTATAAGCTCCTTCTTCCTTTCTGCTGGGTAGAATTCCATTGTGTAAATGTACCATAGTTTCTTGATCCATTCATTTGTAGATGGGCACTTAGGTTGTTTCCAGCACTTGGCTATTGTGAATTGTGCTGCTATGAACATTGGGGTGTATAGGTTTCAGGGTTCTTAGGGTATAATCCCAGTAGTGGAATTGCTGGGTCGAAAGGCAGTTCCATTTTCAATTTTCTGAGGAAGTTCCATACTGTTTTCCACAATGGCTGCACCAGTCTTCATTCCCACCAACAGTGTAGTAGGGTTCCCTTTTCTCCACATCCCCTCCAACAGTTATCTGTTGCTTTGTTGATATTGGCTATTCTGACTGGTGTGAGGTGGTACCTCATTGTAGTTTTAATTTGCATCTCTCTGATGGCTAATGATGTTGAGCATCTTTTCACTTGTCTCCTGTTTAATGTACTACCTCGGTCCTGTCTGCCACTGGACCTGAATTTAAAACCTAATGCTCTGTACCCCTAATGTTTACCTTACTAAGTTAACCTGCCCCTTATCTATTCCCTTCCCATATATCCTCATGACCCAACTGAAGACCTCTGTTCTGCATAAGCCCATGAATAATCAGTCCAATGTAAATGTGTCTTAAAGCTTCTAATAAGAAGCCTGGCTGAGCTACGCCCGGGGCCTTTTTCCTGAGATAAAGGAAATAGTCCCGTGGCTCCAGACTCTTTTCTCCCAGCGTGTCTCAGTGTGAGATTCTTTTACGCATCGGGTTACGGTCACCCACGGATTTTGCCAGACGAAATCCCAGAGACACACAAGTATCTTCAAAACCACAGGTTAGACTAGTGGTTTTAAAAAGGACAAAAAAGTTATTAATTGTAGAGAAAAAGCTTAATAATTTGGACTATGGTAAAATTAAGAAACTTTGGTCATCTAAGGACATCATTAGGAACATGAAATCTATACCCCTATGTGGGGAAATGTATTTTATATACTTATAACCAAAAAAGGGCTTATTTACATAATATAAGAACATCAGCACCATCCTTGCTGTCCTTTGAACATGCATGGTTGAGCTGTGGGGAAACAAGTCCTAACTCTAAGAAATGTTCCCTTAACTTGTTCTTTCCTAAATATATTGTAAGGGCTGATATTACGTAACATTTGTGAACAACACTGACTCTGCCACTCTATCTACAAATGGTTAGACCAGGAACGGGTAGGTATAATGAAGACAACCAAGCAAAGGTTGAATATGAGAAGATTCAACTACCTCTGAGTTAACTCAATGGGGAGATTTTGCTTAGTAGGAGTACCTTAGAGAAAAAGGTGAGAAAGTGCTTTTACATCTCAGGCACATTTATAGGAAGTAGAGATTTTAAAAATCAGTACAATTAAAATAGTCACTGTTAATTAACAAAAATATATTCTTAGTAAAGAATGTATTTTATATACTCCTTTAAGAATGTAAAGAATGTATTTTAACAAATGCATTCTTTTATTGAATAACATTTCTTAAGTGTCAGGAATTCTTCTAACATTTTTATGTATTACTCCTACAGTCCCCACAGCAAGTTATATTACTCTCACTTTACTGTGATAGAAACTGAATCACAGGAAGATTAATTGTAAGTTCCAGGGTAACACATTTAGTAAAAGGCAAGACCAGCCATGTACTTTTCAAAATCCTTCCTTCTCTTTTTTTAACTAAATCCTTCTCTGTTCAAGTTTCTAGATCCCTTATAGGTTTTGAAATATTTTTTTTAATTGTGATTTTAAAAACAAAAAGGTAACTATGGTGCTCCCCAAAAAGAGCAAAACCAGGATTTGAGCCACGTACTTTAGCCCCAGTGCCTCTGTCTTATTCAGTACCACATGCTGTCTGTTAGATTGAATTGATTATAGAGTATTTATGGAGATTTATGGTAAGACTTCATCGAGCAGTTAACACTGATACAAAGTTTGACAGACGAGTAGAAGTTATCGGGCATGCTGAGAACATAGCTAATACTCAAGAAAGAGCTGCCAGTTATCTCATTGATAAATTGATTGACTGATTGCTTAGTGAACCTTGTTTTAGCCAGCATACAGTTACATGGTAAAGGCGTCCAATTTAATGATGACTCTTGGTTGCAGAAGGCAGGATTCCAACTCAACCTGACTTAAGTCAACAATAACATGATTGGAACGATTTATTAGCACCCAGGCATACAGATCTAAATACTCAAACATTTAGATCAATGTAACATTTTATTCATGTCGCAGGTTGGCTTTCTATGATGTTGACTTCAGAGGTAGGCTCTTTTATGGTACGTAAAATAGAACACCAGCTACTCTGGGCTTGTATTTTATAAGGTTGGCAACCTCAGTATAAGAGCACTGAGTCAGAAACAGTACCACCTTCTCACCACACTGTTAAATTTCTCAACTTCCCTGTTAGTGAATGCAGACTTACAGTGAAATGCTGGTCACTGAAACGTGGGCACAAGTGATGTAAGTCGAAGCCTTGTCTAAAGAGCTTCTTGCTGGATCATGCAGCATTTCATCGACTGCTCTGGTGTCTTGGGAATGCTCATGTTTGGGGTAATACAGCCACAAGATATATAAGGATCATTCAGTGCATATTAGACTTTGCACAATTGAGAATAATTTTTTTGTATGTGAATCCATTGCAATTTCAGGGCTTATTTGTTACCAAGCATAGACAAGCCAAGCCTGAATATGTTATGCAAGCACCTCTTTCCCAACTGTTTTAGCATAAGTCCCAGAATTGATGTGGGTCACATGTCCTTATCTGAAATAAGCTCAGTGACCCAGGATATAACTGGGCCAAGATGCCCTATTTGGACAAGCCGGAAATAAACCTGAATCTAGAATGTTTGGAGGAGCCATTCCCCAAAAGAGCAGCAATGACACACTAAGTGTCTTCCAATATGTTCCATGGCTATGTCAGTTCTTGTGGGAGATGAACTCTTCTGTATATAGATAGCAAATTCTGGGCATATTTGCTAACAGAACTCCACAGCTATGAGGAAAATTATTGAGCTAAGATTTTGGCCTATTTCCTACACACAGACTAATTTGTTATTTTATAGCTCAATAACCAAAAATTTTAGCTTCATATTTTTCCTCTCACCAATGACCCTTTCATAACAAGATGGTAATACTACTCAATTTAGTGGTTTTTCTCAAATATGGAAGGGATTTATGCAAAATCCTTATTCTCTAATAACACTCTTATCTGGATCCGTTTTTTATTAAATATGAATACATTTGTCTTAGGGAAAAATAAATTTATTTCCTTAGATATCCTATGAAAGTGGAAAGTTAAACTGCAGGGTTTAATATTGATATCCTGTTTGGTGAGTTCTCAGCAGTTTTAATCACATTCTGAGGTCAATTTTCACTATAGAAAATCTTTTTTTCATTTAAAAAACAGTGCAGGAAATGTAAGCATTCAAAGAGCATGGAAAAAATAAGTCTTCCTCTATATTAGAAATTATATGGTATAATCAGAGATATCATTATATGCAGATAATTTCTCTCATTTTGAATTTTCAAACTTCTTAGGAAAATTTATCTTTCACAATTGGGCACAAAGTCAAAGAGAAATCCTCATTAATAAACATATATTAACTCCCTTGTCTGCAGATGCACTTTCTTGATATCATAATCTATATATTGACACCTACTATAATAAAACGCTGTAATGGAGTCAAGAGGAGTAGGAGACACAGAAAACCAAATATGATGACTTAAATGCCAAGAGCAGGAAATTGATCAACAATTTGAAGCTGTTTGTTTCAGAAAAAGATAATTTCTAATAGAACTAGAATTTTCTTGAATTTCAAGAAAGAAATGAGAGGTAAAATAGCCTGAAGCATGTTCTATGTTTCATGCATGTATCCATGTTAAGGAGAAAACAGATAACTCAGAGTTCAACAACTGAGAGCTACAGAGAGAGTAAGAACAAGAATTACACCTGACTTCCTCTCAGAAATCATCCCAGCAAGAAGAGAGTGGAGGAAAAACTTTGATGTGTTGAGAAAAAAATCCATCAACCTTGAATTCAGTATCTTATGGGACTATCCTTCAGAAATAAAGGAAAGAAAACTAAAACTGCTCTAAATGTCTTTAACAACAACAATGATGACAAATTAAAGAAAAAAATACTTTTTCAGAGAAACGTGGATAGAATTTGTTGCCAATAAACCTGCCTTGTGAAAAATGACCAAATTTCTTTAGAGAAAAAAGAAAATATTATTCCAGAACTCAGATTTACATAAAATAAGAAAGGGCTTCAAAGAAGGAATAAGTTAAGTAAAATACAACATGTTTAAAATAGTTAGCTGATCTAATAGATAACAGTTTGTTCATAGTAATAGCACCAATGATATATTCAGTTATGTATGCTGACATAAAAGTGAAATGAATGGCAGAACTGATACAGGGACGGGGGGATAAACTAAGATTATTTTGTTATTATAACATTCTCACACTACCCAGGAAGAGGTATAACGTTATTTGAAAGTAAACTTGGCTTAGCTTTAAATTTATACTGCAAAGTCTAGGGCAACCAGTAGAACAAATAAAACAAAAAGAGTATAGCTGGTATGTTAAGAAAGGAAAAAAATAGGTTCATATAAAATACTCAGTTAAAAATACAAAAGATGGCAAAAAAAAAAAAGGCCAAACAGGAAAAAGAACAAGGATAACAAATAAAATCAGTAATAAAAATGATAGATAGTAATCCAGTTATATTAATAATTACTTTGAATATCAAGTTCTAAATGAACCCGTTAAAAGAGATTTTCAGAGAGGATCAAAAAGCAAGATGCAGCTGTTTGATGCCTTTTTAAATATGTTTTAAAAGAAAACACATGTAGGGTAAAATTATTATAAATGAATGGAAGAAAATATACCATGTTAGCCCTAATCTAAAGAAGGCAAGAGTAGATATTTTAATTTCAGACAGAGCTGACTTCAAAGCTAGGAATGTTCTCAGGAATAAAGAGGGGTCAATTCTTTAGGAAGACATTATAACCCATAATGTGTATGTACCTTTCAACAGAACATTGAACTATGTGAGGCACAAACTATTAATATTAAAATTGCAGAGAGAAATCTATGAACCCCCTCTCATTTTTAGAGACTTCAATACCCCTTTATCAGATATCAACAGATCTAAGAGGCAGAAAAACCACTAAAGACATAAATTCAACACTGCCATCAATCAACTGTATATAATTGACACTTATAGAATATTCCATCCCCAAAATTTCAGCATACACATTCTTTTCAAGCTCATGTGAAACAGCCACCAAAAAAGATGACATTCTGAGCCATAAAACAGACAAACAAATTTAAAAGAATAAAAATCATAAAATGTCTACTCTCAGAGCACAATGGACTTAAACTAGAAATCAATAACAGAAAAATAAGTGGAAAATCCCAAAGTACATTGAAACAATACACTTCTAAACAACATAAGGCTCAAAAAAGAAATCACAAGAAAGATAATATTTTGAACTAAATAAAAATAAAAATATAATGCCAAAATTTGTGGGATACAATGAAACTATGCTTACAGAGAAATTGATAGCATTGCATGCATATATCAGAACAAAATAAAGATCTAAAATCAATCATCTAAGTTTCCACCATAGGAAACTAGAAAAAAGGGACATTCTAAAATAAACAGCAGAAAAGAAATAAAATTAACAGAAAGTACTGGAATTGAAAACAGGAAATCAATAGAGGAAACCAATGAAACCAAAAGTTGATTCTCAAAAAATACTAGTAAAATCCATAAGCTTCTAGCCAGGCTAGAAAAGCATAGATAGGGGCCATTCATTCAAAATAAAAAGCTGTAGGAGAAGAAGTATAAGCTTTCCAAGACAGCAAAAGGAGGCAACTTAGTGTTATCTGACATTGATCCAAGCAAGTACATGAGAGGTTATGTTATGGGAATAAAGAGGCCAGAAGTGAAACCGGATGGTGAAAAAGACTAGGAAATATTTGTAAAAGTCATCACTGAAAACACATCAAATATTTAAGGGTAAACTGAGACAGAAACCTATTGGCAGTAAATGACTCACTGTGACGAAAAAACAAATTTTTAAGTAGACATAATATCCAAATTTGTGGATTCGTCTAGCAACATAAGAAGGCTTTGATGCTCTGCAGCCTGGGTAGATGTACATCATGATCTTTCAGTTCATGTATTTATTTAATAATAATACATTCAGTAGTCATATGTTAATAATCTACTCTGCATTTTCGGTAGATATGGCAAAAGTGGAGATATAAGAATGCACAGGACACAGTTCTAAACATCAAAGAATTGAAAGTTTGGAGTATATAAAAGAAAAGTGATGACAGATAGATATGAAAAAATAAGATGATGAAAAATATGGTTTGACATATCAAGAATATTATCATGAAGAAAAAAAGAGCCTTATTGGAGAATTTTAAACAAGTGTACAACATGACCACTTTAATATTTTAGCAAGTCTACTCTTACAGGGTAGATAATAGATTAGAGGGCTAAAGCTAAGAAAATGAGAGTGAGTGAGAAGGTTTTTGCAATAGTCCAACTGAAGCATGATGAGACTAAACTAAGTCAGTGGCAGCAGGAATAAGGAAGAAGAAACATTTTAGATATGGGCACTATTAGAGAGGCAGACTTAATAGGGGTGTGTGATTGGGTGAAAAATGGTGAGACAGGAGAGGAGCCTAAGATCATTCCACGGTAGAGAGTAGTGCTATTAACTGACAATAGGTAAAGAGAAGTGAGGAGCACATTTTGGAGTGTGGAAATCAAGATATTGGTAAAGCAAAAATGGAAAAAGTTGGAAGAGTATCTGATTCTAGGTAGGAAATAAGTACATAAATGAAATGGCATATCATGGGACCTAGATTGGGGAAAATTAAATCAAAAGAGGGAAGGAATGTACTGGAGCTAGAGATCGAGGTGGCACACAAAAGCAGGTACAGTGAATATTAGGGAATGGAGAAAGTTAAAGACAAGAGGTCTCAGTAGACTGAGATTCACACTTCCTCAATGGTCTGTTTTTAGCCTTGGCTTCTAATCCACACATTAATGACCCCAAATCTTATACCCCCAGCCTGATCTCTCTCTGAAGCTTCCACATCGTATTTCCAACTATTTATCTCTTTACCTTAATTTACAATAGACTACTCAAAGTTAGTTTATTTCTCAAACTGATCATATTCTTTCTGCCAATAATGATATTGAAAACATTCACAATCAATATGGCACAGGATCCAACGCAATGCAATGGTGTTCAACAAATAAGAATGGACGACAGCAATAAACAACTGGTGAACCAGAGAAGCGTGTACCAGCTGAATAGCAAACTCTGTCCTACTACTATTCTCTGAAAGTATTTATTTACACATGATTTGACTGTGTCATCACTGAGTTCCCCAAGATAGAAACATTAAAACTTTCTTGTCTTTGCTCTTACATCCATCATCAAATCCTGCTGAATCTCTAGCAAATGTCTTTTTAAATTTTTGTCCCTCCTTCTCCATTCCCATAGTCTTTAGTCCATGTATCAATTATATCTTACCTAAACTATTTCACTGTTTTTTTTTTTTAATCTGGTCTCCAAACACATAATTATCTACACTTACAGGCTTCAAATGCCTTCTTTCTACCAATGTGCTCAGCAAATGACCCACTCACTCTCAGCAATAACCAAATCCAATGTATTTAGATGTCCTTTTAAATACTCCTTATAATGGTTCTGGACTCTAGACCCCTCTAGCCTCTATTTAAAATTATTTCACTATCACCGAGGCACATTAAATTATATATCCACATCTATCTTCCCAAACTAGGTCCTCTGACTTATAAAGTGTGATTTATTATCAAGTCCTTGTTTACTGAGTAAAAGCTGATTGTTTACTTTTCAACAGGAAGAAAGGAAGAAGAAAGAAAGGAGGCATAAAGAAAAGTAAGTTGGGTGTGGGTGATTCTGAATTTTAAATTCTGTGGGTGAAGCCAGCCTGGGATCAAGACTGAAGGCAAGCCTGAGGCCAGCTATGATCGAAGCATGGGCAGGGTTACTGGAGTCATAAGGGCAGATTTGTGAGGCCAGGGCATTCCCATCATTATATTTGCTAGCATCTCAAGGAATAACAGCTAAGGGAGGAGTTGAGAGGAATATCGTGATCCAAGTAATACAATCATCCAGGAGGTTAGGACAGAATACGTCCAAGTAGTGGACAGCAGCTTTAAAGATGGAGTGAGTCTAGCTAGTTTCAACAGCCAGAAAGGGATATTGATTTGCATTGTTAGGATGAAAGGGCTTGACACCCACGAGTCCTGGCATCTGAAGTTTGTAGTCTGAGAGAAGCACACGCCTCATCATTTTGTATGTGCAAATAATAGCTACTCCTCCTCCTCTCATACTCCTATGTGGTGAGTCCTGTCATAACGCTCTTTGGGAGACAACAGAAGAATCCTTCTGTCAGAAAAAAGTGCAATATTACCTTACTTTTGGTTCACGTGTTAAGAAGAATGAATCTCATCACTTGATTTCATGGGGGTAAGTGTAAGGGAGCAATGCATTTCATCATTGGAACAGTGGGGAGCAGACGGGAGCATTTGTTAGGAGAGCAGACTCCAGAGTGAGTCTTTGTGCTGTCACTTATCTATGTTTCAGAACTTCATTTTTTCCCCCTTGGTTTTCTCATCTGAAAAATGAGGATAAATATAATTAATCTATTGAGATGTTATGAGAATTGAATAAATAAGCAGAGAATCTGGCATGTAGAAATCACTCAATAATTATCCTTTGCGGAGATGTTGATGATTATAATGACATCTACACTGGAGAGAACTCAGACATTTAGGTAGCTCGTGATGACCCACTGCCTGTTTTGTTCACAGGCATTTCTGGAAGAACTCAACAAACTGTGTGAAGGTAGGAAGAGACAGATATCCTAAACTCAGGCAGAGCTCACATCCCTACTCTTTTCTTTTTAGGGATTGATCAAGATTGTGTTTTTTAAAACTATGAAATATAAGCTCTAGATATAAAATGAATGTTACCATTGCCCTTTATTAGGTCTCAAAATTCACATTTAGAAAGAAGCAAAAGCCATGTTCTATGAAACGTCCTCATTCCTAAGCCTCTCTTCCTTTCCTTACATAGAAGATGTGTGTTGAGAATGATGTGGTATCTCTGGGAATTTCTCTGTGTCTATATTTCAGTATTTACAAAAATTATCTGGAGGGGGTTGATTTAGTGTTGGAAACTTATATGAGGAAATAAATGGTACCTGTTTAGAGTAAGATATGGCCTAACAGAAAGAATGAATACATGCTCAATTTCTATAATGAGAAGCTTGATTCAACCCATTCTTACTGATTTTATTCTCATCGTTCATAAATGCTTTTTAGAAAAGGGTTTCATCTGTCTTATTTGGAAACTATAGATTAACAAACCTTCCTGAAAGTTATCATTGAAATCGCAGGATCCATTTTGTCTTTATCTGGCTGTCGTACATATGGCACTTTAATAACAGCCAACTTTTTTTGGCTGTGGCTCCAGCTGTAATGCTCAGGGACATCTCTCACCTTCACTTCCTACCTTCTAGCCGAGATATTCTGAAGACAAAGATAATATTTAACATGTGCTCACAAACAAGCCAGCTCCCCTGGACACTGATGCTGTTCCCTGCCCTTCAGTCTCCTCCAGGCACCATTTGAGTTCTACTGGGCCCAGGGATGGTGATATTTTTGCCGCGTGTTTACTAGAAATTACCATGTCCCATAACCCCTGTTAAATGAATATGCAGCATCCCTTGAGATACTTAAATTGTAAGGTATCTTATAACAAAAATGAGAAGAATTTCTAGCTCCTCTTTGATCACCTTCTGTTTGAGGTAAATGCAAGACTGTGAATTGTTCTCTAGCACATTTGAGGTGTTTTAGCATAACAGTGTGTGCTTTTTGTTTTAACTTTGAACTCCTGCTCCATATTCAACTTAGAATGAAGTCCCTTTGGGATTGGATAAAATGAGCGACAAACTCCACCTGTGCTCCAGAGTGTGCCAGAATGAAAGCTTTGTTACTGAGCTACTCTTCCCTTAGAAGAGACCCTACCCTGGGAGCCCCCAAAGCCCCATGAAAGTAAACCTTTAGCAAGTCTACGTTTAAAAAAATCAAAGGAACGTCTGAATCTCTCTAAGACTACCACTACTTATTTCCCGAATTCCTATTCTTTACTCTCCTCTAATACTGCTTGCCCCCATTACAAAAATAAAACAGCTACTTAAATTTTTCTAGCTTTTATTTTATCATATTAACCTTATTATTGATTTCTTAAATATGGGACAGGTTAGATTTTTGAACTTGACAGAGATGCCAAAAAAGGAACTTTTTATGATTATCAAATGATTCAGCCCAAACTGGAAATGGGTCATAAGCCTAGGCCGTACAGTGGATCCAGCAGCCAACTAACTGAACAATTGATCAAAATGGAAACCAGAAAAGACAATGGCTCCTCAATCAATTCCAAGGATGTGTGATCTTTTAACATAAGGCAAATTTATGGCCTTTGTTACATCATGTCTCTCCCATATGGCAGCTTTCAGTTCAGTGGGGAGGACAGATTGTCACTCCTGAGAATACATGCAAATATTTGAGTGGAAGAGAATCACTTACTTAATTGGTTGGAATCATTTGTCATTCTGTGGGCTTGTGCTTGAATCTGGGAGAGTCATGGAAGACTTGTTAGTGCTGAATGCAACAGAAGAGTATTTTAAAGTAGGCATCAAATTTAGGTAGACAAGAGGCAAGCGTATACATTCCAAAGGGAGGAAATGACACTTTTATATTATAAAAATATCCATTGATTCTGATTACCTTAGTTAAACTTCATTATTGTTGATACATATCAGTTGCAGTATAAGCAGGTTAAAATGGCAGATCATAAAGACCAAAGGGAAAGGCTTTCTATTGCCAATAATTCTGAAGTTATTTGCCCCTTTAAGAGCCATGGCTATAAGAGTTCTCCTTCTATGCCACTTGGGCTTTAAAGATTTCCCCACATTTTATGCCTTCTTCAAACTCTAGACATGGGTTTCCTCTCATGTTACAGAACAATTTCTAAACAAGTAATAGTTGATTTGCTTAGATCTTAAAGTGTAAAGCAAAGCTTCCTTAATTTTAAGCCCATTTAGCTTTGCTTTATATAATAACTGAAGCATTTTATCTTTTATTTAACATTTTCAACTTCAAGTATCTTACTTATAGTCATAATTCTTTGGCAAAACTAAAAATACAGTTAGTTTTAATAATTTTTTTATTTAGCATCCCAATAAATTCACTAATAAATTATAAGACTAGAGAACATGATTGGACTAAAACCAACAATGTAAGTACCTATGTTACCCACAGGCTTTTAATTACAGATCAGTCACTTCATATGGTATGGCAGAATGTGAAACTTTTAATAATAAAATCAGAGTTTCTGTTGAAGAATGGAACATTGTATTGAATTTCATCATTTTTAAAAGCAGAAAAAAATAAATATAAGAATTCCTAGTGGAAAGACAGTTATATTTGACATGGCTATATAAAATTGAGGAAGAAAAAATTGAGGAAGAATTTTGCCTTTCCTATTAATAATTTCATTAAATACTCTCACTGTTTTGCTTTATCATGTCAATTATAATAATATAAGCATGGGTAATTAACCACTTTCCATTTTGCAGCCTCCTATAATTTTTAATAGTTAATTCATGCTTTTATCTATTAAGATAATAGCAGGATCTACTGAATTTGGTAGGTAACAAGGGCCAGGATCTGCCATTCCTGGGCACTGATATGGATGAGTTCATTGGCAATAGTGGCCTGTAAGAGATGCAGTAGTTAAAGCAGAAGGCCCAGAGGAGCATTCTATAGAAGATGCTACCTTCCAATAGTAGCCACAGATGGCAGAAGGACATCAAACACTAATGGGTACAGACCCTTATGCACAACATCATGGAAAGGCCCTAAAATGGAGTGTTTATCTACCTGTATAATAGGGATTTCCAGTTGTCATTTCCAATTTAAACAATGAGTCAAAATCAAACAAAATATATGAAACAAAGGTTTTCAGAACTGAATAAACATAAAACATGAGGTCAGCTTTAGGAATGCCTCCATAACCACTTAGAGGCAGTTTCCAACCTGAAGTGTGGGAAACAGGAATCTAAACAGGGCCAGGCAGTCTTTAGAAGACAGAGATTGAAGTTCAAAGAGTCTCAAGTAGGTAGAATATGTGGGACACACTACTGTAGAAGGGGAAACTTCTGAAAATTCAGTGATCTACCTTGATTGAATATTAAACTTCACATATGTGAGAGGAAATAACCACAAGAACAGAATGCACAGAACTATTCTTAGCATTCAAGTAGGGCTGAGCATAGTTGGTATTTTTACCAGGCAGAGTGATAAGACCACATGATACATAGACATCAGATAAAATTATCAGAGAAATATTAAATTCAATGTACAAAATCTTAGCCCTAATTTAAAAGCAGTTTTAACTGAACCTAAAATTAACAGTAAGTCTTAGAAGAATCAAAATGATTCCATGTTGCTTAGCTATACATCACAACAAAAGTCAACTTTATTTATTAGAATATAATTAAGCCTAGTATTGACTGTAAAATTTTAAGATGCCCAGCATCTAATAAAAATTACCAGTTAAGTAAATAGTCATAATTTATAATTATGAAAATAATTATTCAATAAAAATGAATACAGAAATGATAAAGATAATGGAATTGAGTGACAAGATGGATTAAAACAGCTATCATAAATATGCTCCACAAATAAATGAAGAACACTGGACATATTAAATGCATAGGTAAATACATAACACTTTTCTTGTTTTATTATTAAGTCCTTTAAAAGATGGTTGACAGAGAAAAAGTATTAACAATGTGTTATAGAATTTATAACATGATATAATATATGGTAATGTCAGAAAGTATGGAAAGCACAAATGTCAGAAAGTATGGAAATGTCAGAAAGTATGGAAAGCACAAATGTACACATTTTTTGTTGTTTCTCACATTATAAATAAAGATGTTTAATAACTTTGACTATAGACTCTGATAAGTTAAAATCATATGGTGCAATTATGTATATCAAAGAGTTACTACTAGTTTTGTATATGTTTATGTGTGGTTAAGAAAACAAATTGTGCAGATAAAATTGAATAGTTTTTAAAAACACTTTAATAAACAATGCAGTGAAGTGGGTTGCCCCACCCTGGCAAATACCTAATGCTTCGTTCCATGCAATGTAACAGGTGTGCCAAGACAAAAAAATATGGCCCTGATGAAAGAACAGATAAAATCTCCAGAAAAATAACTAAGTGACAAGGAGATAGCCAACCTATTGGATGCAGATTTCAAAACACTTGTGATCAGGATGATCAGAAAAAAGATTGAGTACAACTTCAAAATAAAGGAAGAAGTGAAGGCTACACAAAGTGAAGTAAAGAAAAAGATACAGAGAACCAACAGTGAAGGGAAGAAAACCAGGACTCAAATCAACAATTTGGAACAAAAGGAAGAAATAAACATTCAACAAGAACAGAATGAAGAAACAAGAATTCAAAAAAATGAGGAGAGGCTTAGGAACCTCTAGGACAACTTTAAATGTTCCAGCATCCAAAGGTATACCAGAAGGAGAAGAGGAAAGCAAGAAATGGAAAACTTATTTGAAAAAATAATGAAGGAGAACTTCTCCAATCTGGAAAAGGAAATAGACTTCCAGGAAGTCCAGGAAGCTCAGAGAGTCACAAAGAAGTTGGACCCAAGGAAGCATACACCAAGGGACATCATAATTACATTACCCAAGATTAAAGATAAGGAGAGAATCTTAAAAGCAGCCAGAGAAAAGGAAACAATTACCTACAAAGGAGTTCCCATAAGACTATCAGCTGATTTCTTGAAAGAAACCTTGCAGGCAAGAAGGGGCTGGAAAGAATTATTCAAAGCCATGAAGGCAAAAACCTACATTCAAGAATACTCTATCCAGCAAAGCTATCATTTAGAATGGAAGGGCAGATGAAATGCTTCCCAGATAAGGCCAAGTTAAAGGAGTGCATCATCACCAAACCCTTATTATATGAAATATTAAAGGGACTTATCTAAGAGAAAGAAGAAGATCAAACCTCTGAACAGTAAAATGACAACAAACTCACAACTATCAACAAATGAACCTAAAAACAAAACAAAATAAAAAAACAAACTAAGCAAACAACTAGAAGAGGAACAGAATCATAGATATGGAGATCATTTGGAGGGTTATCAGCAGGGAGGGGGAAGGGAGAGAATTAGGGAAATCATACAGGGAATAGGAGCATAATTAGTAGGTACAAAGTAGATATGAGGAGGTTAAGAATAATATAGGAAATGGAGGAGCCAAGAAAGTTATATGTATGGACCATGGACATGACTTAAGGAGGGGGGGGAATGCTGGATGGAAGTGGGGTACCAGGTAGAGGAAGATAAATGGGAGAAAAAAAAAACAGGACAAATCTAATAGTATCATCAATAAAATATACTTAAAAAAGATAAAAATATAAACAGAAAATGGTAAAAGAGGGAATAAAGAAATAAAAAATACATGGGACAGCTATACAGGTCTAGATATAATCCATATATTATATTATTTAAAATAAATTAAATGTAAAAATTATCAACATCAGGAGTGACAGAGAGGATATCACTACAGACCCAATAGGTACTAATGGGATAATGAGAGAATATTATAAACTACTAATGTTTCCCATAGAAGTAATTGAGAATCTTAATATTATATTTACATCCAATGACAGGTAGCTATAAACATAGAGATATTAAGTAAATTGAATATGAATTTTTAGTTTTAAACTTTTCAGCAAAAAGAAGTCCAGGCCCAGGTGAATTCTCAAGCAAATGCTGATCTTGTACATTTTTTATCCAGAAAAATGGAAGATGAGAGAAAATCTTCTAATTCATTTTATGAGGGCAGTCTCTCACTAATGTCACATTGGACAAAGGTGCCTCAAGAAAGGAAAACCACACACTAATATCTCTTATAAAAATAGAAGCAAAAATCTTCAACAAAATGGTAGCAAAGTAATTCTAGCAATATAATAAATAATGCATTATAATCCTGCAGTGTTTATTTTGAAATTCCAAGGTTGGTTTAATATCTAAAAAATAATTGATGTAATTCACCATAACAACACAATAAGGAAATGTGATCATCAAAAGATGATGTAAAACAACTGGAAAAAGGTTAATACCCATCCATGGTCATGGTAAAATGTTTCAACAGACTAAGAAGAGCAGGATACTTCCTCCACTTAATAAAGGACAGTTAATATCATAATTAATTGTGAAATACTTAATATTTTCTCAAGCTCAAAACAAGAAAAGAATGCCCTCTCACTCCTATTCAAAATCATCTCAGAGGGCTATCATCTCAATAATGCAAGGAAAATAAATAAAATGTCAATAGATTGGTAAGAAAGAAATATAACTCTTCTTATAGATGATATGATGGCCAAGAAAGTCACGAAGAATCTATAAAAATATTATTAGATATAATAAATCAGTTTATTGACTTCTATTTCCATATACTAGCAATGACAATTGGGTATTAAATTTTTAAATACTATTTATAATATTACTAAAAACACAAAATACTTATGCATTTAAGCATGTATGCACAATATTTGTGTGCTGAAAACACAAAACATTTACAAAATAATAACACCTAGATATATGCACCTATATTCTGTGATCCTGGATTGTAAAACTCAATATTTGTTAAGATGTCAGTTCTCTTCCATCTGACCCATAGTTCCAATACAATCATGATAAAAATCCCAGAAGGATTTTGGTAGATGTCAAAAAGCCATTTCTAAAATATATATGGAAAGGTATATGTCTAGACCTGGAATAGCCCAAAACATTTTACTTAGGTAGAACGAAGTCAGAAAACTCAATTTCCTTAACAATCTGTGTTATTTATGAGATGTCCATAATTACCTCAGCAGTGAGGACCTTGAAGACCTAGGGTTCAAGGCAGGATGAGATCTCACGGCAGGACTGAGGGACTTAAGCTAAAGGGCCACATTGACTAGAGGTGGATCACTGATCCTGGATTGCGTGCTTGTGCCCTGGCCCTAGACAAGTTCACTGTTCACTTGTGTCTCTTTTGTCTGTAGCGTTATACTCTTGTCTAAACAGAGATTCCTGGCTGAGCCAGGAATAGGTAGCCAGCCACTGCGAATTCCTCACTACTGGCCAGTTAACTGTGCTTGTTTGGGTTACTCCTTTTGCCTCTCTATACATCTCCCTTCCAAAGCAGGCCAGTTTCTACTACTCTTCAAGATGCCACTCAAATTGCACTTTCTTTGTGAAGCCATTCCTAAGTCTTCTCATAGCTACATGAGATCTGTTCCCTCTTGTGCTTCTACCATATACGTCACATTAAATTCTTTTCTCTTTCTTTTGTTTCTCTTGACTCTCCTAATTTTTAAAAAACAAAGTTCCTAAAGGCAAAGATAGGATTACTTATTGTTGTCACCCCAGCAGCTAGCATAAGCCAAACACAGTTGATATTCACTAAAAATAATTATTTTTAGTTAATAATCCTCAAATATATAAGTATTCTGCTAAATGCCATTATATATATAATACCACATATTCTTAAGACAGGCTGTATTATATTTTATTATATTTTCCTATTTTACAGATGAGGAAACTGAGGCACAGGATAAAGCAATGTACCCTGATTCATACTAGTATAAGCATTATATATGATTTTGTTGAACTCAAGAACTCTTATTAATTAAACCATGTTATTTTATATGTAATCCTGACAACTAACACCACTCTTTAACACCAGTAAATACTGGTGGATAACCAAAGGAGCACGGAGAAGGGCTTAGAGCAAGGGCAAACAGATATGTTACTATGAGAAATCATTTGCTGGTACACCAGCAGGGCAAGTTTCAGCCTCCATTGCTGTTTGACAGGCAGTGATGACCATGATGACCAGAAAAGGGGAGGGTTTTTTCTCCTCATTTAAAACGAGCTGCCCTACCCTCTGACGTCAACATTCCCTTTACCTTCTGCTGAGGTCATAAGCCACGAAATTTAGTTGATGAGCTTCAGAGCCGCACAGCTATGAAGTTCAGAGCATAAAAGGTGAAAGCGAGAGGAAGCCTTGCTCCCTGCGTGTCCTGGATGTGTATACCTTACGCAACTGATGAGCATTTCATTTCTCCAATTTCCCTGTACCAATGGCCTGCTTCCGGGACAATTCAAACAATTAGAAAGAACCACATGCAGAACAGTCTTTCTATTCAACAGCTTTTGTATCATCAAGAAAATTCTGCTTCGCCATAGGAAGAAATTTGAGATAACACAATCTCAGAGGGTCTGAGTACAAAAATCTCAGGGATTTTTTTTTCTTATCTTATTGTTGGTCAAACATAATTTTACTGCCAGGTTACCAGGTCTAAGACATCTAGGCAACATGCTTAATCATTTTCCTGATGTATGTCTAGTGTCATAGCCACTTGCTTATAAACATTAGAAATGAAGAATTATCAAATTTTTAACCCAGCTACCAAATTCTCCATACAGCTTTGATTTTTATTATTAGATATATCTCATACAGAAAAAATACTGAAATACTGTTTTTTTTCTCGGATGGTCAGTGCAACTACTTGCACTGACCCCAAGCAACATCTGACAATTTTTTCACTCTGCATCATTTATTAGGCTAAATAGCAATTTGATGGATCTTGGCATAGCTAGAATTTAGTACAATTATGTGTAAAAAGCATGGATACCAGTATTCAAAATGCATTACTTACTCAGGTAAAAAAAAAAGTACATGTATAGTCTGTTCTGAACTTATACAGAAAACCATAATAAGCTGTTAGCAAAATGGACCAATGAATCACCATATTGCCTTTTTTTCTACTAACTTTTACTCCTTTCTATCATGTCAGACTCTACATGAACATCATCTATAATTCTTATATACTTCTTTATATCCACCCACGTTTTACTTTAATTCTGCTTTTACATTTGGCTTTGGGTTAGTGCAGACGCTAGCTTTGCACTTGTACTAAGGTCAGGACACTCGGAGATTTTCGGACACAGACAGCAGGGAGACTTCCTGCAAAGAGCTCACAACCTGGTTGTGGAACCAGACACGAGCTCACTGCACAGCAGAAGAATGGTTACAAAGCAGCTCAATGAAACAAAATACGGCACTCGGAATTGAATACATACGTGGGTCAATTAATTATTTCTTATGTGCTAATCTGGTATCTTTTTTCTACCATCATATTATTCTATTTAGAGTATAAAATTCTTCAAGCAGAGGGGATGATAACAACCTGCAGCGACACAGGTAACTTATCTCAATAATAATCATTTCATTGTTTCTTGTATTTGTTCAGTAAGTGATTACTAAAGTAAATCCTTAGTAAATTGAAAGGATGCAGGTTAATTCATCTTAGGGTGCATCTCATGCACAGCTTTAGAGATTCCTGAATAGTGGTGGGACGACTATTTTCACCACGCTTAGTGATTCCTTGGATAGATGGTGTTATTTTAATATAAGATCACAATAATGGACTTGAACTCTGGGTGTCAACAGATATTCACAGAGTCATAGACACAGGTAATAAGGAACTGATACCATAATGAGTGTTCTGTATCAGGGTTTAATTACTGAAGCAAGAACCTGGGCTTTGATGGTTTTTTAATAGAGAGTAGAATGCTTTTCTAATTTAGCCTTTTTCATTTAAAAAGCTCATTAGCCGCAACAGTCCACAGAGTAAAAGATCATCCAAGAGAGATTAGGAGTGGAAATACGCAAACTATATTTTCAATAGAAACCCTTGTCAGAGTTTGCATTTTCCCTAGGTGACAATATTTCTCTAACCCAATTAGTGGTGCCTTGTACCAATTTGCCCTGCCCTGACTGTGCCGTAGTAGACTAGCCTGCAGTGCTTCCCCCACAATGGAGAACTCTGTATTACTTGGTACTAGGACTATTTTGGTTGGCGTCAAGTCTGAGATCAAAATCAGCCCAGCTGGTGTAGCTCAGTGGATTGAGCGTGGGCTGGGAACCAAAGGGTCCCGGTTCGATTCCCAGTCGGGGCACATGCCTGGGTTGCAGGCCAGGTCCCCAGTGAGGGCTGTGTGAGAGGCAACCATACATTGCTCTTTCTCCCTTCTTTCTCCTCTCTCTATAAATAAATAAATCTTAAAAAAAAAATCAACTGCCCAAGAGCTCAAGCTGAACCTATTTCCCCAAAGACCCAGAGAATTTACTACTCTTACAAATCTCTAGGACGTTGGGTGATGACCCAAAGCAATGTGATCCAGACCCTCCAAAATAAGAGTTTCAAACACCATTTTCTTGAAAAAAAATATATTATGCAAACATATTAAATATATATTTATATATAAAATATGTACTATATATTCGCTATATAAAGTTGTAGAACCTCCAATTTTGTAAACAAATAGATACATAGAGGAAAGGAAACATGAGTTATTGTTAAGACAACATAAATGAAGGAAGGGAGACGGAAGGGAGGATGTTAAGGGGGAAGAGAAGGAAGAGGAGCAGGAGGAAGAATAGGAGGAAGAGGAGGAGAAAATATTCACCAAGGGCAGAGAATAGTCACTAGAGTCTCAATAAAAGTACTGCCAAGTATTTTTGCTACATGAATTCTGATCTTATTCACTGTTCAGATAAAATTGAGAGGAAATATTAGGTTTTAGAATTTCATTAAGGATGGATTTTCATTCTTTCTACTTCATTCATATTTTCATTAGTTCTATGAAAGTTACCATATATATTAAAAAGAAAATATATTTCTACCCTATTAGAGTTGTTTAATGTTCTTAAACATATTATTTCTATGTTTGATTGTAAGAGGTAAGTGCTATCTAGAGAGACCTCAAAATGAAGAAAAAGGGCAGGGGTATATTTATAATTATGAATTATGTATAATATATCTTAAATAACCAAGAGAGGTATAATTTAATAATTCTGTGTGATAAAGAGTTATTGGGAATAATTATCCCTTTATAATGAATTGTCACCAGTTCTTTAATAGAGATGAATTGCAAAATTTAACTGGAAGCTATACTTTCAAATGGCCATATTCGAAGCAGCTATAAAATGACTTTTTGAGACTAGAGCAATTGGAACTCACTCAACCAGTTCATTTCCATCATAAGGCTATTTTCTTAGTGAGTAAAGAGGGGAAAAGGACTTGTTACATCACCAAATTTAGCAATAGTCTATTGGCAACACACACTTATTCCCTACCGTAATGGCTGAATGGTTTTCATGTAACTGGTTTAATATCTAAGGAGACATGCTGATGTCAGTGCTGCCTATGCCCATCTAATCTTATATTTAGCTTAAATCTCTGTTTTATGTCACAAGTAATGGCCATTTTGCCTACCCATTCAAGCCCCATTAGAAAGTATGAAGACAGGGGTTTGTTGAGTGACTAGGCCTGGAATACATTTGACTCACTGGTCCTAGGCGATATCAAGGGGGTGGTACACAATGCTTTTGTGCTTCAACTTGGTGAAATAGGCATTGTTCTCTAGAGATGCTGACAAAATAAGGTGCAGCCTGAGGAAACTGGAAAGGGGATTGCGAAGGGTCAATGAGATTCATCTATGGAAAAGACCACTTTTCCGTCTGCCAGAAATACAATTGCATGTTTTGGGCATATCTTTCTGATGTCATGAAATTCAAGACTGATACTCACTGTCATAAATCAAATGACAATTGCCCAGATGACTACATTGGTAATTAAACAGTGGGGGAAATAAAAATTCTATAGAGTACTAGAAAAATAATCATGACCTGAATTGCTGTCTTCCATTAAGATTTCCTATATGCTAGTCATGGCCAAAATAAGTTTATTACTATTTTCTATGCTATTAATTCCTGTTTTCTCTCAATACTACTTTACAAACCTTTATAGGAAATGAGAGATCCTTGCCCACCCAACCACTGAAGCGCAAACACAAGGAAGTAGAGAATAAAGTGGGAAGGAGAAAGGTCAAAGGAATCTGTGAATCCCACTTTTTAAGCATTGTAGATGGCACCCATGATAAGCATGCCTTCCAGTTTTAAGTAGTTACTTTCTGACACTTTCTGACATTTAAGTATAAGCTTTTCTTTCTTTATAAAATTAAATCCTGTTTGAACTAGTGCCACAGTTCAGTGAAGAGAATATTTAGAAATACCTGGAAGGTATGTGTAATGGGTGCTATTGAGAAATTTGCAGAAATGACGAAGGCACATTTTAATATAAGGGAGGTCTAATATGCAGCAAGAATACTGATGGGCGCTGGCAGCCAACAATAAAATATTAATAGGATCTCATTTGTCCCCAAAACTCCTTGAGGACAGGGATTGTTCCCTTTATCATGGCATACCAAACCTAGTACAGAAAGTAACATAGAAAATAAGTCAATAAATATTTGTTCACAAATTAAAACATTGAATTAGTAATACATATTTATATCTCTATTATTCCAGGACATCAAATATCTCACTTTAGTTCAGTAATATTTTTGTAGATAATTTAATAACTATTCCCACTCAAACCATGCCTTCATTCTCTTCTGCAAATTCTTACTGGGATAAAAATAACCTTCTCCTTAATATTACATGAATTCAGGCAAGAATGTGACAGGAATCTAAGAATTAAAGAGGTAAAACTATTGATATAAAAAAATGAAGCTGTATCAATGAAATTATGTTGGATTTGAATTTCTAGTTTTAGAAACAAACTCAGTCAATACCCCTGGATACTTATCAAAAGGGGCCTTATATAAAATCCTTGGTTATTATCCCATCTTTCGGATTCTAAGGAGTAGAGAAAATTTCTTTTAAAGGGAAGACTCAGTATGGTTGGGAGAGCTATCCAGAGAAACTATGAGTTCGGGCCTGAGACCTCCAGGTGGTAGGCACCAGTAGGTAACAACGGATACTCATCAAATTGCCATTTATGGCAGGTAGTTCTGGTTACTGTAGGTCATTGATTTTGTTTAGAAGAATATATAAACTTCTGGCAGAGATGAACTTCTTAGGATAACAAAGAAGTGTCTAATCCATGCCCCAGTTTCTAATTCCTAAGTCTTCCCTGAAATGGCATTCAAATGTTTTCAGGAAAAAAAATTGGAAAAATATTCTCTAAATATTAATTTGAAGAACATATATGATCCACATATCCATTTGATTTTCCTAATATATAGTATAGAGTTAATAGTACTTATTAAGTGAATAAGATCTAAATGAATTGACAGCCAATGGACACAAGTTTTGATGGATTTATGGCAAATGAATGAGTCAATGAGGCTTTGTTCCAGAGTTTCTTATTTGAAGCTTTGTAAAGAATAGGATGGTATCTCCTGACTCAAACCTGCCCCACATTGCCCTTCTCCTTCTCCCCAAACAGAGACCTAAATTAAAGTAGTACTTGGCTTCCTCTGCCTCTGCCCCCAGACACCAAAAATAGAGCCTTGTTTAACCCAGAAACTTATCTATCAGTTTTATTTCTTAATCATCCATTTAAAAAAAGAGAAACTGAATGAAGGTAAAGTTAGTTGCCGATATTCTACACCTACGAGTGGCAGATTAGGGTGGTTCTGTCTAAGCAGTAGGGGAGAAAGTGGGTATAAATGAAAATAGCTATTTGAAGTTGTAATGTAGAAGATGCTACTGAGTCACAAAAGAGTGCAGTTATCTTTAAAAAACATAACAAAGCATGGCCAAGGGAAATGAATCATTCAGATGATGAAGTGGCAGCTGCACCTTGTTAAAAGTGAGTTAAAGAGAGCTAAAAAGTTTGTCTCGTGGTAATTAGCAATGATGATTTGTTTATAGATACTCAATACACTTATTCTTCTGGTTGTACTGAGAGATAAGCAGTAGTGAGAATCAAAATATTCTGCATTTAGAATAGCTGGAATACTGACCACTAAAAAGGGATGCCAGCCCATAGCTCTGGGATGAGGTGCTAGGGCTTTAAGGAATTGGATTACAGGAAGGTCTTGAGACTTAGAGGAAGAAGCAAAAACAGCCATGGGCCCATGTAGATAGAAAAATAGGTGTTGAGCCTCCTGGATTGACTACCAAATCATGTGGATATATTTCAACCTTTCAAATACAGTGATGGCCATGATGATGTACTCTGGTTATGCATCAGACCATATCAATCATAATACACATGCTCATTTAACAGAGGAATCAATGGACCAGGTAAAGTTTGTAAGGTATTTCACAGCTAACAAAAAGGAAAAGAATTTTGGTTCTTCCTTGACAAAAGTGTTTGGATTGTATATCTTGGAAAGAGAGAGAACTGAAGATTGACCCAAAGACTTATGGCCTGAGACCTTGAAAAAATGAAATTCTCATTAACTGAACAAGTTTGTAGAGGGCAGGTTGGCAAGGAAAAGATATAGGGTGGCAATAAGCATTTGTTTTTTTTTGACATAATTTCATATGCTTAGTAGACATTTACTAGATATGTCAGGGAGAAGAGTAGCTATGCAAGTCTAAAGGTACAGGAAAGAGTCTAGATTAAAGGTAGAAATATGGGAGTTACCATTATTCATAAAGCTACAAATTTAAATGAGCTTATCCAACATGAAGGGATATATAGAAGAGTTCCTATTATCAAGTCTTAGCATATTAGGGAATACGTGTATTCGAAAAACAATTAGCAAAGATTGAGAAGTCAAGGAAAAGAAACCTAGAGTGTGGTAACCTGGATCCCAAAAGTGACAAGTGTTTCATGGAGGACTGATTTGTTCACAAACTGCTGGTAGGGTGACCTTATAATTTATGGTCCAGACTTGGATGCTGTGGAGAGTGAAAGTGGATGCAATAAATAATTAAACAAGACATAGACACAAACCAGGATTGTCCCAGGATAGGATGCTTTGTCAAACTGTTTCTAGATCAACTGAAATGGGCTGAGAATTCATCATTAGCTTCAGCTAAGTAGAGATTGTTAGTAGCCACGATAAAAGTAATCTCAGAGACGGGTGGTGATAGAATGCTCAGGAGAAAACAGAAGATGAGAGTGGAGGACAGTGAGTACAGACCACTCGCTCAGCGGTTAAGGGAAGGGGACAGAGCAGTGATAGAGAAGTGGAGACGGAAGAAGAGTGCTTTTGTGTGCATGTGTATGTGTATATGCTTTAGTATGTGGTCTTTGCATTTAATGGGAGAAACAGTAAGCCATTATTCTCAATTTCCAAGTGGACATGGTGCTGCCACCATGTAAAAACGCAATCTGTGTCCCGGGCAGGGAGCACCCAAATGAAAAACCTGCAATGGATTCAAATGGCTGGTGGGCCATATTTTACACACAGATGCTTAATGCTGTGAGCCTGTGCAGTGCAATATGGAATACTTTGCTGCTTGCTTCTAGAAGTAGAATTTAATACCTTCATGATATTAAAGTTCCCAGGGCCGAAGATGCTATTAGTTTGACATGAGCTCACCCTAATAACAGTGAAATTCACCAGCATGACTAACTTAATCATTCAGGAAACACTGGGAAGGCAGTATCTCTTAACTTCTAGAGGCCAGACAGTATTAGACATGCAGGGGAGACAGCAGAGCCAAGAGCATGAATAGACTCTGCAGGCAAACTGCACAGGTTGGGATTCTGTCTCCCCCACAGTCAGCTGTATAAGCTTAGGTGAGCTTCCGAGTTTGTCTCTGACTTCGTCTCTAAACTGTAAAATAGAAATCTTACAACTGTAATACTTGTGAGTAATAAATAAGTTAATAATTAAAAAAAAATGCTGTTGTGAAGGGTAGGAGCATGGATAGAACTGGAAAGCATTATGCTAAGCGAAATAAGCCAGATGGTAAAAGACAGATACCATATGATCTCACCTTTAACAGGAACCTAATCAACAAAACAAGCAAACAAGCAAAATATAATCAAAGACACTGAAATTGAGAGCAGGCTGACAGTGACCAGAGGGGAGAGGGGAAGGAATTTTAGGGGAAAAGGGTGAAGGCTTTGCAGGAGCAATTATAGAGGACACATGGACAATAATGGGGGAGGGGAAGCAGGAGGGAGGTGGGGAGGGCTCGGGTGTAGGACTGGGGTGGGGGGAAAAGGCAGAAAACTGTACTTGAACAATTAAAAAAATAAATAAAATGCTTTCAAAAAAGGAAGTTAATACTGATAAAGTATTTGCAAACATATCTGATAAATAATAAATTCTTAGAGTGAGCCACAATCATTTGAATGTGGAATTTTTAGTGATACATTTAAAAAGTAACTTCAATCTTTCCATCAAAGAACAAATAGATTCCAATTTCTAGTTATAATTCCAGGTTGCTTTGATTACATCAGGAGAACAGTGTGATATAAGTGGTTAGAACCCAGCCGTTGGAATCAGAGAACACGCAGCAAGTCCTGGCTCCAGTCTCAGCTGTGGGACTTGGGGTAAAATATTTAACTATTTTAAGTTTTAGTTTCCTCTTTAATAATATAATAGTATAAACTCTGCAGTGTTCTTGGGAAGATTATATGGCAGACTTCACGGGTAGGATGTATTTCTTTGATATTAAATTATAGGTTCTTATTTTCAATTCTTTTTTATTTACTTACTTTTACCTTATCTTCTTTCTACCTCCCCCCTGTCCAAGCTTATGTGAAGTGAACATGTGAACCCTCTCTGGACACACACAAAACGCAAAGAACCAGGAGTCAGATCTCGGCTTTCAAGCTGCTGGTGACACTTGAATCAATCTGTCGTTGTGACTTTTTATAAAAGGTGCTTAGGAAAAAAATGTTATTTTTTCTCCTCTGCACCCCAATCTTGCTTATTTAATTTTAATTTCAAAACTGGGTTCTAAGTATAAGGAACCAAATGCCTCAAAACATAAAATTTAGACAACAGATGACTAAGTGAGAAGCTAAGTGCATAGGGAACAATTTCTGACCCAATGGGGATGATTTTGAGAAATTAGAGGAAAATAAAGAATCAGAAGAAAGTGACCAGGGTTTAGAAGCTAGTGTCTCTAAACAGGAGACAATTATCCTGAACTTACACATATTCCACATAGAAACTATATAGAAATGTTATTAAAGAAACCACATAGAACTATTATTAAGGATTAGGGTATCTCCTAAGGGGCTAAGGGGACAGCCCCTTGTAGAGAACCTTTAAGTACTACATTGCCTAGTAGCAGGATGTCATTGCTGAGAGGGCTCTCTAGGCAGCGAGACAGGAGAGCTTCCCATGTAGCCCTGCTCCACCTCCGTATCTGCAGAGTCCAGGCACAGGGGTTTGGGACCAGGGCGGGCAGCGAGGGGATGCGTGTGAATGAACCATATGACATTAACCAGAATGGGTTTCATAGTGACGGAGTCATTCATGTTCAGAAATTATACAGCCCATACCCAAAAGCCTAACTTTGGAGTCAGAACCCCAAGTTCTCCAACTTTCATGAGAATAATAGTACTCAGAGGGTTGTGTAAGAAAGTTGTAGCACATTTAAGGAATGGAGCATAATATAGGCATTTATTAAGTGTTCAAAAACTAACAGCGCTTTTTCTTACATAGAGAATAAGAACTGTTTCTCTATCATTTTCTTAGGTAGAACAAAAGCAGAGCTGGCCTTCCATAACTCTGGTCTTGGTTTTCTGGCAGTGATAAATTTGGTTAAATAGACCGTGTTTAACATCAGTGTCTCAAAATATACCATGAAAGGACCAGGCTGAATGTATGTTGGTAAATAAACAGAAATCCTTCCGCAGGCCCCTCTAGAGCACATTACTTTTTCTTTTTTAATCACAAAATCCATTCCACTCTATATCTGGGGCTTTCCAGTGAGTTTGGGAGGTTTATCCCAAGGACATGTCCATCAGTTTTTGAGAGTATAACATTTTTTAAATGCCTGACAGAGCTAGTCCTCTTTATTTTTCTTCTTTCCTATATTTTGCCTGTGCTACCCTACTTATTTTTTCATTAAAACTTGTAGTCACTTTCCCCAAAATAGCTCCTACTCCTATTCTGATTGCTAGGGAGGAAGGTTCCCGTTCAATTTATGAATTCTTTGGGGCCCTACATCTCGCAGAAGCAGTCAGCGAGGCCATCCCACGAAGTCAGGAAACAAGTGGCTGATGCTTATTCTAAACAGGCAAGATCCTCACTCCTAGGAATGGGCTGAAAGTCATCCCGTGACTTCTGCGTAGCCCGAACCGAAATGCTGTCTCCAGAAAAGTGGGTCTGGTGCATACTAACTACGCATTCCCTGGCAATATTGGGCTAAAGCAAACAACGTGACAACCACAGACCCTTAGAATCCTATGATAGAATATGATATTCTTTATGCATTCCACAACATTGATTATGCTCCCACTATACACATATAGCACACTTTGTTAGGGATTAAAGATATAGAGAAGGACAAAATTTTGTTCTCACCCTTGAAGTAGAGAGCTAAACAGTTTGATACATCAGAACTTAACATTTGTTGGGCTCTAGATCCTTGCCATTGTAGAATCTGAGAAACTGAAGAAATTATGGTTTCTCACTAGAAAATGTACTTACTCATATTTTCCCTGGGATTCTAATACATTTCTGGAAATTTCCTGTTAAAGAATCAAATACATATTGTGGATTTTTGCCATAGTCGTGTGCTTAGAAAATAATGAGGTGTCCCTAATATTACTTGGGCATAAGCAAATGCTACACAGAGATGTCACCTAAACTGACTCATAAATTATAGCTAAGTGTCACCCTGACAAAGAAGGGCATGAAGCACATACGTAGTAGACAGAGGCACAGTGCAAAGACACAGAATCTAACAACAGCATGACAGGTCAGTTAAGATGGAGAAATAAATATAAGCCAGGGCTGGGGATGGAGAAGAAAGCCAAGTCACGGTGACCTTGTTTATTATGAAAAAATATAGTTCACATTATTTTTATCAGATGAGAATTTTGATCTAATTAAAATTTACACAGAATTCTAGTTTATAAAACAGATTGAAAAAGTGTCTCATGTTGAAATGACATGTGTTGTTGGGAAACACAGTGTTTATTGCACAAGGAATGTTACCTGTGCAGTGAGTCATGATGCCAATTTTTAAACTCACCTGTATGGAATGGATTCTAAGGAAATACAATTGCCAAGTAGAGAAAACTCTAGGAGATACTAGTTGTAGTTCAGGCAAGAGGTGATAAGGTCCTTGGGTATACTATATCCTTTATCCGTTTTTTAAATGAGTAACTAAGTCATGTAGATATTACCAATATAGATAAATATTTCCATCAATATTTAAATTCACCTTTTTCTGGAAAATATCTATCTTTAGATCTTTCATAGCCAAAGCTATTTGAGGCCTAAATATGAATATATGAATTCTCATATTAGTTGTAAAAAGACCACTGCTCAAGGCCAAACCTTGCCTATTCAAAATAATGTCTCCTATTATCTATAACAGGAGACACTATTTTGAAAATCTGTTAACTTCACTTCTAGTGTAAAATAATATCAACATTAAGATTGAAAGAAGAAAATAATAAGTGTTATAATCATTTCTTTAATGACTAAACTAAGTTTAGTAACACTTCTAATCAACTCAGAGCTTAATCATGTAACAAATCTTTGAATTATACTTTTCTGATAATAAAGTTTTACTCTTTCAGAAGTCTTATATATTTACCTGCTCTATTACTTGCCTGAGGAAGGAATCCAAGTTCACATGCCCCTCTCACCTCATCTTCAGCTGTGTTCAAGCACCTTCAAAGCCCAGCGGTGAGCACCGTGTAGACTCACTGCAGTTTCCCCAGCCTCACTCCCACCCCCACGCTTGTCCTAATGTGGCTCTTCCACAGTCTATTACATTCAATGCTTAATTAATTAATCAAACATAATAAGGTTCCCATCTCAAATCACATCAATGATTACTGAAATGCTTCATTTCAGATAATAAATGCCTGGCATATTTTTGAAATTTATGCATAAAAATTTTTTAATATACAATATTTTTAATGAACCCTGAAGAGTATGGCACATCCTTTGGGGAAATCCATTATTTCTTCCTAAGTTATAAAAGTCATAAATTATTTTTATAAAAGACTTTCTCTTTCAATGAAGCCACCCACTGAGGTTCCCATTTACAGTGGAGGGAAGATAAAAAGGTGGGTCTGTTACAAGTGGGCTTGCTAGAAAGATCTTACTTGACCTCATTTTTACCAGTCTCTTTTTTATTATCTTTAGTGAATACAATGATTTCTTCAAAACTACAAAATTACAATAATTCCTGAACATTGTGTGGTAGTTCTACTGTAATCTCCATGTTTTCTGTCATCTTATAAGTTAACTAGAAAGACAAGCTCATTGGAACTAATCCAGAGACTGTGACAAGGCTGACGATGAAACTGTCTCTATATGAAATGATTAATAGAATACAATGTATTCAGCTTAATGAAGAGAAGTTTCAATACAACATAACAGATCTTCACAAATACCCGAAGGTGTGCTCTGTGGGGAAAAAATTGGGATGAGCTTTTTCCATCCTATCAGGAACTAGGATTCACATGTAGGAATTAGAAAAAAAGGAAGATTAGAACTCCAAAAACTTAATCACTAGATTTATTCTAAATGTGAATAGGCTGCTTTTTGAAGTGGCGACTTTGTAATCATCTGAAGCATTCACAAAAAGCTGGCGTGCCATCTCTGCAGCACCTCTCATCTAAGGCGATGCATCTTTAAGCACCACTGATAAATCGCAGCTCTAAGAATCTGTGTAAGTAGAAGATTGTAATGATGGCTATAACATTGCATCTCCTTTCATCAAGGCGTGGAATCTACTTCCCATACACACTAAATCTAGGCTTGGTCACCTGACTTGATTTTGGACAGTGCGCTGTTCGCAAGCTGAGGGTTAGGAAGGAATTGAGCTGGTCCTGTTTCGTTGCTTTTGTAGCCCTCAGCTGTGCAACAAGGCCGTGCTACCCTGCCAGATGCTGATGTTAGTACAAGGGAAGAGATGAGCCGTCCCAGCTCTAGACCTCTACCGCCACCGTCCCAATGAACCATCCTCCAGCTAACTGGCCTCTGCACACAAAGGCGTGACAGAACTCGGTTACCACCAGCTCCCCAGATAAGCCCAGACAAATTTTCCAATGTACAGAATCTAGAGATAAAGAGTTATCCCTTTAGCTCACAAAGATCCAGAGGGTTTTTTTGTTGTTATATTACAATAAAAATTGATAAATATATACAAAGAAATCTAAAACAATTAGAGAAATGTATGATACTTGAATATGTGATACAGTAAAAAAAGGTAATTATCTGCAGAATACAAGAGGTAATAGAGTCTTATGGTTGTCAGAAATTTCTTAAGAGGAAAGGAGTATCAGAGCTTAGAAAAAGGACAGAGTATGAATAAAGAAATGCGTATGAGGCACAAAATCGGAACTATTATAAAATTGTGGCACATGATCACACCGTGGTAACTGAGGTGGGAGCGGGCGGTTGGAGGTGGAAGAGAGCTGGTGGTGGAGGGAGGTAATGGAAACAATGCAATAAAATAAAAAAAAAATTAAATAAAAAAAAATGTGGCCCAGTTAGAGTTGCAAGGACAGGAAGTAACTTTGAAGTAGAGACAAAGAGGAATTCATTGGATGGATAAGAACAGTAGTTTAGAAAATCAAAAGGAAGGTTGAATAAATAGTCATTTATAAGGCAAATGCTCTAAGATGACAACGCTAAGGATCTGAGTGTCAAGGACTAAAGAATATTCTCTTAAGAACAGCATCCGTGGTGCATAGGAACTTCAAACTATTCCCCCCATATCTGTTCTTGTCTAACTGCTCAAGGTTTAAACTCATGGGAGAGAAGTTCTGACCCGCCTAACAGGGTCGCTCATTCAACCTTTGCCTACAGGAGGAAAGGCGTCTTAACTGATGTGTGTTATTTTAAATAAGAACCATGTACAATAGAGAAGAGGTTCCAAAGAAAATTCAAGGGATTTTTACCCAAGGAGGTAGGAAGAGGTGCCCAACGGCAATTCAAATGGGGTCCATCACAGATTAATAATATTAAACATAATAATGGATAATGTATGCCCAATACCATTCTACATTCTGAACATATTAACTCAATCCTAGGAGGAATGGTATCCTTCCTTTTTTTTACATAGATATGGAAAGGGAGGTTAGGTGACTTACCCAAGGTCACAGAGATATCAAGTGACAGTGCTGGGATATTGCTCTATGCTGCTTGACTCCAGAATCAGTTACTATGATAAATCTCATTCTATTCTGCTTCTCAAATGTGAAAACTTGTTCTAGTAGATCAGGCAGTCTGGATAAGAGGAAAATGAGAAAAACAGAGTCTATTGATAGAAAAGATGTTCCAAACTACTATTTTATAAATCAGAAGCAATTCAACAACCTTAGTTTCACAAAACCCTAGACTACTACACACACATACACACACAATTGGGAGTACATCTGTTCTTTCAAAGGTCCACCATATTCTCCTTCAAAATACACAGTAAAAAGTCAGCATTTACATATTATAAAAGTATTTTATTCAATGTTTATTCAAATATTAGGACTCCTATAGAGCAGGTAAGGCCACTAAAAGCGTGTCACTTGTATATCTCATTACAATATTGAATAGAGACCCACCTTTGGAAGCTTAGTTGAAGCTGTTAAGGAAATAACTTTAAAAATGTGTTTCACCAAGAAGAACTTCATAACAGGTGGTTACCGAGTGATAGTAGAATCAATTGGCTTCCACCCTATCACTGCGCTTGCAAAGAGGCCACTTCATAGTGGACAGAACTGGTCAGTCTTGATACAGGTAAAGAAAATGAAGACTTTAAAAAGGGATACTTCACCAAGACAGTGATTCCCACACAGTAAGAAATGGCAGTAATGATTAGAATTAGACAATCTAGGATATATGCTTCACAAGGTAAGAAAGTTATATCAAATAAGAAAATTTTATTAAATATAGCTCTAAGATACATGAATGTGCAATGGCAGAGCTGATTAAAAATTAGTTTTTCACTAACCATTAAACAGATCAATGATCTATTCACTTAGTCTTATTAGCAATAAGTTTTCATTATAATGTGTGACCTGCACTTTGGACATTCTACTGCCAAAGTGAAGCTTTGAATAAAATATTTTCAAGCAGACAACATTGATATGTTTGTCCCTAGTTGAAAAGTATATTATGTCAAAATGAATTTGTCTTTGAACTTGAAGACTTTTTCAACTTTTAGAATTTTCAGTATTTTTACATAATAAATATCTACATTTAGTTTATTTTAGAATGTTTTTCTAACCAAAACCCTTGGCAGAGACTCGGATGACCTTTAGTAAATCCCTCACACTTAAAATGAAATGTTATGAAGTTCTGCTTGGCGAAACACATTTTTAAAGTTATTTCCTTAACAGTAAAATCTTTTCATTTTTTCCCACCCTTCACCCACATATACCGTCCTGAGCAAAATCAACAAGATTCTACAATGAAAAACTGTTAGAAAACTATAGGAAAAGTGGGATTAGGATAGTTTATCAATAGCAGCATTACATTAAAGTTACTTTGTATTATTATAAGATTATAGAAACCTTATCTATAAACAATGGGTATATGCAAACATAATGATCATTTTTATTTTTGTAATATATTTGCTTCTTACAGCAATTTTATTTAGGGTGAAGAGAAGTATCAGGCATTGTTAATAAAGGAGGAAATGAGTTATAGGAAAAGTATTCACTAGTGGTACAGATGGCAGGGAGACCACCTGACCTTGACCTATGTTCTGTAATGCTTATGAGGAAATGTGCAGAATTTCCCTTCCACAACTATAAGCCCAAGTTCCTGTTCTGGCATTTAGATCTACTCCAAAGAACAGCAGAAAATTGGAGGTTGAGTTAGAACTCAGGATGAATTGAGAAGGCCGAAGAAAGAAAGAATGTAAGTTTTGAAATAAATTTTACCCCCAAAACAGACAGCAATGAAATGAGGTTAAAATGAGTCAAGAAATGACTGGAGAGATGTAAGCTATGACTAGAACTGAGAGCTTTGTGGCATTTGGGCAAACACCTGTGGAATTGCTCAGGAGAACTTTCATAAAGCCACTGAGCTAATTAACACATACCAGAGAATGAAACAAATGTTCGAGCTTTAAAATCAACCAGAGTATTTGAGAAGTCTTTTGGAAATTATGAGGCGAAAGAATAATCATTCATATCACAAAAGATTGTTGCACAACAGAAATATTTAGGTTTTTCAACCCTTATTAAAACATAGTTTATTGACTCCAGTAAAAGACAGAGATACAGAGAACACTGTGGAAGCAGCTGGAAGAAGAAAAAAAATACCCATTGCATACCTGAGAAAAACAATAAGAATTATGAGTAAATTTTCACCAGAAACAACAGAAAATAAAAAAACAATTAAAAAACTTCTTTAAAAGAACTAGATGTAGGGAGGTGGCTGGTCAAACTAGAATTCTCTATTCATCAATAAATTCTGTAAGATAAAAACGTTTCAGGTAAGCAAAAACTCAGATAATCCATCACCAGCTGTGGTGAACTACATGAGGCATACTAAAGCAGGCTTGCTAAGCTGAGGGGAACTAAAATTGAAAGGGTACCTGTGTCTACAAGAAGGAATACGATAATTGAAAAGAAGAAACACAATATTAAATATAATGTATTTTATTTCACCTTTGGTAACTTTTTAAAGATAATTGACTCTTTAAAGCAAAAATTAAAAGGACACTTTGGGATCTCATATACACAGAAGTAAAATTTATCGCATGCCATGAAAGATGGAAGGAGGTTGTAAAGGCAATTCCTGTATACTGTTTTAAGATTTTCCCCTCATAATATGTGAAGTAGTAAAACATTAATATAAGATAGACTGGATAAATGAAAATTTCATGTAGTAACCAGAAAAGTTATAACTGCAATATGCAGAGAGGTATAGATAAAATGCTAGCTAAGTGTAGATAAAATTAAATAGCTAGAAATAACATGAAAACATGTAGGAAAGGAGTATCAAAGAAATGAAGAAAAAAAGGGGCAGATAGAAAACAAATAGCAAGAAGGTATGGTAAACCCATATAAGAACAATACAGTTAATATAAGTGGAGTATGTATTTACTAAAAGGGAAAATTTTTGTGAATAAATTGAAAAGAATACTCAACTATATGCTGTACATAAGGGACCTGCTTTTCATATGAAAGCACAGTAAGATTTGAAGAAAGACGACAGGAATGTAGTCTATGCTAACACTAAGGAATACTGTGTGAGAGAGTGACATTTCAACACTATGAAGTAGGAGATTCATCAAGAAGACAGAAGGTTAAATGACTCATTCGATTAGAGCAAAAGTGAAATAAAACAAAAGTAGAAGGAGCTAAATGAGAGAAACAGACGCATCCGCGATCACAGTTGGAATATAAAACGCTAAAAGCCTTGGAGAGAGCTCATTGGCAGTCTTCTCATGGAGTTAAGTGTACCCTTACCTTATGACTCAGTGATTCCACTCCCAGACGTTTAAACATGGGAATGTAAATTTCTGTTTGCAACAAATGTTGTACATATTCACTGCAGCTTTTATGGACCCATAATAGCCCAAAACTTGACCTAATGCAAATGTTCATCAGCGGGGGAAGGGACAAACGAAAAGTCATTTATCTTACAGTGGATACATTCACTGACAAAGGTAATGTAAAAGGAATCAACTACCCCTGTACCTGCAACAACGAATCTCAAAATCATTATGCTACATGAAAGAAGCCAGATACAAAGGGGTACAGATTGTGTGATTTAATTGAGATGAAGTCCAAGAACAAGGAAATTAATCTACATTTGTAGCACAAAGGGGAAAAAGGAACTTTCTATGTAATAGAAAAAATGCTTTACATATTAATTGGGTTGGCAGTTGCGGTCTAAATTAAACGTGCGTTATATTTAAATTATACCTCAAGTAAAAAATAACAGATGGTTAACCACTGCATTGTGTAATCTGCCTTTAAAGATTGCGAAGGTTCTGTCACCGTGGATACTTCTGTAATATGGCTGACAGATCTGAGTGTTCCCTACCTCTGGGAAGGGCACATCCATTTTTTAAGAATATAGAAAGTGTTTTGTTAGTTTTTTAAATTCTACTGTGAGTAAATCTCAATTCCAGTGATTATCAGAAAAGAGAGGAGGCAGGGTAGAGACTGTTGATACTAATTATATTAGACATGAGTTAGACTGCTATATCTTTTCTCTTGGTTTTTAAAAAAATATTTTTTCACTTGAATGGTTATTCTTCCATATTGCTTTAGCAACACAGTGCTCCACATATTAACATTTCCAACTGGTGGGGTGGTAGGAATTCTATTCTCTCTTCAAGAGTTAATGGTCCACACCGTGAACTCTGTGAGAGTTAAGCAAGGAGAGGTCTAGAGCCCGGATGAAGGCAGCCAGGCACAGGAAAGAGGTGAGAGAAACAATAAAACGGGAACACTGAGAAACCGAGTGTACGTACTGTACAGAAGTCAGAGTGATTATGCAAAACATACATTAGATCACATTGCTTCTCTGCTTAAAACTCCCCAAGGTCTCCTTAATTCTCAGGGTAAAGTCAATGTCATTACATGACCTCGCCCACTCTCTGGCCTTGGCTCTGCCTGCTCCACCCCTTGGTCGCTCAGTGCAGTCACAGGTCCTCCTCATTGTTCTGCCTCAACTTCTCCACTGCAGATACCTCATGGCTTACTTATTTGTCCATTTAGAGTCTCGAATGTTACCTGTAATGAGTCCTGCCTTTCTCACTTCATCTGAACAAGCAATAACTCCCCAATCATGCATTTCCACTTGCTCTGGTCTATTACTTTTGTTGCTATTGATGTCATTGTTTAAAAAAAAAACAATATTTGAAAACATGCCACATTTTAAATGTATTTGTTGTGCTACTATTTATTGCCGGCCTGCCTTCCCTCACTGGAATGTAAGGTAAAGGTCAGCAGAACCTTTTTTTGTATCTTTTATTCTTTTGATATGTCTTCAAGCTCCTAGAATATTAAATAAGAACTACACATTGGACCCTTCTCTGAGCAAGCATGTGGGAGATTTACCTTTCTGCAGTTATCATAGTGATATACAGCATTTGGAATGTTTCCTATTTAATATATTAAATGATCATAGTGTCTCTTATTCTTTGTATTTCATTCAAATTATCTGTACACATTGAGGTTCCCTTCAGGAGCCAAAAGTTTAGGAGCTAGTATAAATCTACCAACAATCTGTTTGTTTTATATTGGATGCCTTAGGAGAAAAAAGGAGTCTTTGCAGTCAGAAAAACATGAGATTCCATCCAGATCTTTTCTTGGCATGAGCAAGTTGCTGAACTCTTTGTATCTTCAGCTGGTGAATCTTCATTTGGGGTGATGATAGCATCTCCTACTTAATTGAGATAATGTATATAATGTATATAAAGACTGTAATAAGTAAATTATATGTGTTATCTCTTTTACTCCACAGAACACTCTGATGAGGTAGAAATTATTATCCATAATTTACATGTGAGAAAAAAATCCAGGGGGTGAGTGAATTGTACAAAATCACAGGACTAGGAAGCAGCCAGACAGGCTGTTTAAATTGTTGACTCCAGTATTTCTGTGACCAGAGGTGAAAGAGGAAACCCAGGTATTATATTGTACTCAGTGCTCTACACGTGATACATTGTATCCTTTGCTTTCTGTTTTTAAGAAATCTTTTATTGTTGTTCTATGACAGTTGTCCCGATTTTTCCCTCTTTGCTCTCCTCTACCCAGCAGAGTTTTCTTATTTACCTCGTAGTCCAGAAAAATCTGCACTGTCCTGAATTTGAATGCTTGAAATAAAACATTTTTCCTCTACCCTTTATGTTTGATTTATATGAAGATGCTCCTAGAGTTCTTTATTTCTCCATTTTTTCCTTGTTATCTTACCCAGCCCATGGGAGACTCCAGTGTCTGAATTAAGCACACATGATGCTCCAAAATCAAGAAAGAAAACCTCCCCAAAGCTATCTTTATTCAGGGTTGCTGTAGTTACACCAGCAATCACAGATGTGGGCTGGCCTGAAACCTGAGCAAAGGAGGATAAATGGAAGCCTAAAGAATATCTCAGGATGAGAAGCAAAAGAATATAGAGAGCAAGAGTCTCTGAAATGTAGAGCATTCTTCTGCTTAAGTACCCAAGGAAAATGCTGAACAATACTTATTGGCAAACAGACCCACACATAGGAGCAAAACTTAAAAACATTGCACAATTGCCCCAACTATGATGTATGGAGCCAACAGAGATATATATAAAAAAAAAAAAAAGCAGAGAGGCTACCCTGTATATAATGTAAGCACAGCCATTTTCCAAAAAACTTTACAAATGTTTTGAAGCTACGTACAGAAAAGAAAGGTTGGATGGATAGATGGATAGATGGATGGATGGAAGGAAGGAAGGAAGGAAGGAAGGGAGGAAGGAAGAAAGACCATCTTACTCTAGGTATAGTCAGAACTTGGCTAAAACCAAAACAAAGGGGAAGAAATAGAGGTGACAGAGAGGTTCAGCCTCAATCAGAAGAGTGGCATTAATTACAAAATTTACTAGCTCTTACCAGCTATTGGTCACTATGCAACACTATGTGTATGTATATATTTATATATACCACTGTATACAAAACACATATTGTATATATATTATACTATACATAATACATGCACACATATATGCATTATCTATACCCAAAATACCATTAAATCCTCAAACTCTGTAGGAGAAAGATTACTATCCACTTTATAGGTTTTGGGAAATTGAAGTTTTAATTAATATGCATGAAACCTAAGATTACATAGCTAATTTCATTTAACGATAGGATTCAAACTCAAATCTACAAATCCATCTTAATTGAATGATGTCCTCTTAAAAATGAAACTCTCTTTCCAGTTCTTGTTAGAATGACTATCTGAGCTCCCCAGCAGCACCTATACTTACCAACCTGGAAAAGTATGCTACATTCTGCTGTTTTCAGCAATTTGCTGCTCACGACCACATAATGTTCAGCCATGGCCTATTAAATACATATCATATCCTTCTGCGCCAGAAATAGGAATCCATTTAAACAAGCAATTGAGTTTTATTGTTATTTTAATTCTGCCTACACCTACCCTTTTCTCAAAAGAAATAAGTCAAATATCCCATTAGCTGGCTTTAGAATATATGAGAACATTTCAGTTAACAGGAGAATTTAACTATAGGGAACAGACACATCGATGGTTTCTGCTATGAAATTTCAGAAACCCTTGTTGGACAAATCTTTTCCTAGAAAGGCCTGGGGTACTAAATTCATCTTAGGAGTTGAATTTGTAGGGATAACACAGAGAAGATCTGTTGGTTACATGGCCAGTGGCCACAAAATGTACCATTCAACTGTGGAGTTTTTCAGAGTGAATGGCACAGGGTATCTGGACAATAAATGTGTGTTAAGAACTAGTCTTGAGACAATTTACCTAGTTATGTGTGGCATCATCTCCTAGGAAATGTGGAGTGTTTTAGACATACTGTAGTGTTCTTGGACTTCTCCTTCCAGCTGAAGAATTATCTTGCTACTGTCAGTGAATTTATTTGCAGCCCAGTCATACACAAGATTCCTCAAAAGGAAAGGCTGCTTATTTCTAAATTGAAAAAAGTGAAGTGCTGGGTGTTTGGGTTCTATTTGATAGCAATCTAATATGTCTTTACAAGTGACTCAAACTGTTCTTTCCCTGCATTGGTGAGAATAAACAGTAAATTATTTCTTTACTTATAACATGGTTTGAATTGCCAGGTTGTGCAAGGTCTACAAGATTCCAAAGACAGCAAAGTCTTCTGTTTTATTAGCTGACTGTGAGATTTTTGCTCTTTCCTTCTGAAACTGAGCACTTTTACATATTTTATACATTAACAAGGCCTTTATTTATATTTCTGCCCTATTACTTATGTGTGCATTTTGAAAATATAGATTTCTTGGCATTACATACAATACCTAATTTTTATCTAAAATAAATTTAAAAACTCAAGTTCAATGTTTACATAAGTCCTGTGAATTCCTTAAAAATAAGGGGTACATTTTATTGATAATTTATGTATCCCCAATATGGGTATTAAAATATATCTATGTAGATAATTACATAAATAAGTTAATTATTTGTTGAAAATTAATGCTGAATAATTGAGAGGGGTGTCTAATAATAACTGTTTTCAACAAATCCATATCCATAATCCTCTTAGCCCCATTCAGGTATCTCCCAAGTTCTCTTTAGGAGTAAAACATCCATATTTGAAATGCCTAAATTATATAGCATGTGCTTAAGAACTCAACCATATTGACCCATGACATCTTTGGAGGCCCAGAGAGGTGGATCCATTCATCTTATGGAAACCTATGAACAGCTGTCGGCAACAATTTCTAGTGATTTCATTTGAAGTCAGAGTCCATCTGTGGGGATGACAGTGAGCCCTCAAGCATGGTGGCGGGCCCCAGGCCACTGGCTGTCTGGCACAGGTAGGAGACAATGATGGGAGGGGCAAAGCTGGCCAGAGCGCTGTTGCTACCAAGCCAAGGCCTTCACACAGCAGCGGGGTCACCTTTCAGATCTGCCCTTCCTTACTTTCACTTACAGATCTTGACAGTCTGGGACAAACAAAATAGTGTAAAATGAAACCTAGTAAAACCATAAAATTAAAGGAAAAAAAAAAAACCACAACAACACATGGCCTAAAGATAGGATGGGTGGGATTAGCAACTAAAGGGGGAAAAAAGAAGAAAATATTAATAAACACAATTCTTATGGTCACAGAATGCTAGAGCTAAATGATAACAGAGTAAAATGTTCTAATTCTATAACTGACAAAGCTGAGGCCCAGAAAGAAGTGATGCGTTTATTTATTACTCATAAAATCCATTACAACCTCTTATCTCTTTACTGTTACTATACAGGGAGGTCTGAGAAAATAGAGATTGTCTGTTGCGTTCAAGGGTATATCCCCAAAACCAAGAACAATGCTTCAAGCATTAGTAGTCTTTTATTAAATGTGTGTAAAAAAATCTCAGAGGTTTCTGTTGTTTAAGTTGATGTAACATTTTTAAGAGCTTAATGTCAGAATCAAACATTATGAAGGCTGGTTATTATCCACTAGACATGAACTCTGAATTAGTTTGTGTTTTGAAGGAACAAAGCCCTGGGTAGACAGAGTCAATACAGGAGCAAAAGAGAAAGATGAAGGGGTAGAAAAACAGGAAGAGAAGGTTGAAAAGAGAAGAAGAAAAGGAAGAGGATGAGAGAAAAAAAAAGAGAGAAGAGGCCAATGGATAAATACAAAGATGTTTTGCATCAGCAGCCACTAGAGCAATTACAATTAAAACCATAATAAATGAAATCATATGGTTCTTGATGATTTCACTCATATGTGGGATATAAACCTGAAAGCAACAAATGAGCAAACAAGACAAACAAACAAACAAAAACTCATAGACACAGACAACAGTGGTTACGAGAAGGAAGCGGGGGACAAGGGTAGTAAAGAGGGTGAAATATATGGTGACAGCAGATTGACTTCAGTTGGTAGGCACACGATGCAACAATACAGATGATGCGTCAAAGCTTTGTACACTTGAACCCTATATAATTTTACTATCTAATGTCACCTCGATACATTTAATTTGAAATAATTTTGAAAACCATAATGAGATACCACTTCACACCCATTAGGAAGCTATGATTTGAAAAAAAGAAAAAATCAACTGTTGGAGAGGCTGTGAAGTAATTAGCAATCTTGTGTGCTGCTGTTGGAAATGTAAAATAGTGTAGCCACCCTGGAAAACACTTTGGTGGCTCCTCCAGAAGTTAAACATAGAATTGTGACCCAGAAAGCCCACTCCTAGGTACACCCAGAACAGGATTGGCAGTAGTCTTCTTGTACAGCAATAATAGCCAAAAGGCAGAAACAACCCAAATGTTCATCAAGGGTTGATGAACATAAAATACAGTATGGGCACACAATGAAATTTAACCTAAAAAATGAAATTATGCATGCTACAAAATGGAACAACCTTGAAAACATTATGCTAAGTGAAATAAGTCAGATGCAAAAGGATGCATGTATGAGGCCCCTAGAATAGACACATTCATATACAGAAAGAATGAAGCGAATAGGGTAGAGGAAAGGGGGAGTGGGCAATTATTGTTTAACATGTATGGTTTCTGTTTGCAATGCAGAAAATTCTGGAAGTGGTGGTTGGTGATGTTGCACAACACTATGCAGTTACTGCCACTGAATTGTACACTTAAAAATGGTTAAAATGGTCAATTTATGTTATTAGCATTTTATTGTAATAATGTAATTTAAAAAAGGAAAGAAAGACAAGAAAAGAAAGAAGAAAAAAAGAAAAGAAAGAAGAAAAGGAAGGAGGTTGGAAGGAAGAAAGAGAGATCAAAAGGAAGAAAAAGAAAGAACGAACGAACAGAGGGAGGGAGGAAAAAGCGAATATAGTAGAGCATAAAGCTAATGTTGAAAACTATGGAGCAAATGGAAGGACTTTTTAAAATAATATAAAGGACAGCGCTTTGCTGCCTACCCACTCCGTATCCCTCCACCTTGCACATCTCAGGGGTTTTCCACTGGTGACAGTTAGAGGGAAATGACTATAATTTTGTCCAAATTGCCATGGTGTTAGTTTAAGAGACACGTAATGTAGAGTGAAGACTCTCAGATAATTGAATTATCCTCACCATATTTTTATTTCTTCCTAAATATATTAAAAGCCAGAATATTTTATTGGTATTTACAAGAAACAAACCTCTCCTGCTCCCCAGGGAGGAGCGAGGAAGAACATACCCAAGTCTGTGGCAGCAGGCACACAGCAACCCCAAAGACAGCACGCTGTGGTTAAACTAGCGTGCAGAGAAGGGGATAAAAATTCGAGGAAAAAAATTCAGAAAAAGAAAAAAGAGCTGACATCTCGATTGGATAAAACCTGAATTCTACTCTACCTTTGGCCTCTTTTAAAGTGTTCTGAGATGGCATTATGTTACTTTAAGCCAAAATATTTTGTTTAAAAACCAGAAACATCCAATGAGGCCTTTCTTCAACTTGCTTTCCTCATTCATGAAATAAAAATGTCTGAACAAGTAATCAGATCTTCACAAATACATCCCCAATACTATATGGCCATAATTCCACAAACCATTGTCCAAGGCTTGAATTATCTTCTCATTGTCCTCAAAGAATTCTCATATCCTCACATATAGAAAAAAAGGAATTTGTGAAATGGAACTTGTTAGGCGTAGAACTGCTTAACAGCAACTCCATGACCATGGCTACACATTTGCATTGTTAGTTCTCTTCAGGTTAATTTCCTTCTCTCTCTATAAAGTGCCTTTTCTTTTTCAACCTAAGACTCAACCAAGACTGGTCTCCTACATTGTGGTCTCAACAACCCAACTCATATGACTAATGACAGAATGTCCCTTTCTTGAAAATATTAGTTAAGATGGTGCCTGAGCGATCTTTCTACACATGTGCCATATTAGAATAAACAGACTCAGCTTCCTTCCTTAATAACAAAGTGATAAAATAAAACAGCAAAGCTGGCATAAAGCTTCCTTATTTATGAAAACTCTTTTTTTTCCTGGTTTCTAATCAACATGTGACTTTTTATTTTCTAATTTACAAGGCATAAAAGAAATACTACTTAAATATATATACATGCATATTGCATGAATATACACATCCATACATACATTACATACATTGCATGTATACATAAAATAAATCTCTTTGAAATTTATTTTGAGTAGAGTTTTCAAGCAAGAGCTTAAATGGAAGAAAAGTCTAGATGGTCATAACATACCTTGTGCATCTGGAGGATCCTTGGGAGACACTAAATTTTATTTCCCGGAGGAAAGGTAGGTGCTCCCTCATGTTAGGAAGATACACCCAAATGTAAGTCTCCCTATTTTTCTATCATGAACATAAAGCATGCTGTTCTTACACATGAGTAAAATAGGTACTTTCCCACGTGAGCCCCCTTCAAAGGCAAAGGAGAGTTCTATTGCATAAAACATTCAGAAAACTATACAAGTTTCTACTCACCAGTAAGAGAAAAAAAAGCCCTTAGAATATAAACAAATACTTATGAGAGAAAGACTACCATAACATTACTAAAATTTACATTTTAGGAAAATTCTTGGAGCCAGTAGGCTTGGAGCCTACTTCCTAAGAATGTGTTATAATTGTGGGGGCTCAGTAAAAGAGAACATTGCACAGACACAAAAATACCACCTTTGCATTCAGGCAGCTCTCAACGAGATCTCGCTTTAGCCCCTTCCGAGCCTGTGACCTTGGAAGTCATTTAATCTTTCTGAGCCCTGAAGGGTTGCTGTCAGGATTGCATACAATTTAAAACACTTAGCAGAGTCCATGGAGTTCAAGAGTCAATAATTATTCAGCGAGAACAGTGGGAACTGGAGGACGGAAAAGAAAAAAAGGAAGCAAGAGAGAAGAGCACAGGAGAAAGGAGAGGCTGGGGATGTGCACCGAGAAGAATGAACACATCCCAGGATAATTAGTTCCATTTATTTCCCATTGGTTGCCGGGGCCACCTCTGAAGGAAGCATAAGAGCCTACAGTGAGCGTGCAAGGTCTCACCAGCCCTGCATTCTTCAGCTCACTTACTCAGTTTCACTGGTCACGCTATGATAACCACCTCCGTCTTAATTTTTAGTTGCAAACATTGGGTATTTGCTGGGGTGGACTCTGCCAGGTGTTGTTAGAGTGAACATCATTCAGTAAAGATATGGGCCTGTGAGTTGCCATTGCTAAAACAGAAAGAAGTGTCAGAATCAATTAGAAATGAAATGAAAGACAATTTGTTATCTAAGAGTAGACGAGAGTGTGTTTTAGGAGATTGTCAATGGGTAGATAGATACGAAGCAGAGAGCATACACGCCAATCCATGAACAGTCATTTAAAGTTGGACAGATACAACGCCTCTTAAAATATTTTAAAAATAAATTCAAAAAGCAAAAATAAAATACCCCAACAACAGTGGGTTCTAAAGCCATTATTTGGAAACATTTAGTACTAGTCTAATGATTAAGAGTTTGTATGTTTTAGTCAAGTAAATGTGGGTCAAAGTGTAATATCTGCTACTTGCTCTGTTTTTAACCCACAGAAAGTGGCTGAAGTCTTTAACATTCAATGAACTCATCTGCAAAATGAAGATAACTATAGTTGTAATCATGTAGGATCATTCTGGAAATAAAGTTTAAAATTGGAGGTTAATGGTGTAATGCACAGAGTGACATTGATACTAAATCCTCAATAACCATTAGCTATTCTTATCTTCACTTGTGTATAATGGTGAATACTGAAAATAAGAATAAATATAAGGAAATTTACTAATCCCAGACTAGGAACTAAAACAAACCAGCTTTCTAAGTCCAGGGTCTTAGTTCATTTTTGTAAGTTGTCATTTTAAAGATTAATTTAAAGCAAATATTTGAATGCTTCATTCCTTCACATTAATTCTGAGAAATGCTATGTTCTCCCAAAGTTGGCATTTTATTTATAAAAACACACAAAGGGAATGTGTTTAAAATTAGCATTCTAAGACCTCATTTTACTTGCTGAATAGCCTGACAATTACCATTGTTTCTTGAGAAGCATGATTACTCCCAAGTTGTTCATACATTTAAACAGATAACATTGCCATAAAATCAGGGAACATTCTCAGCCAAGGGTATGAAGATAAAATATCTCTCTTGGGAGAGGCAATTGAGTAGGTTCCTAGTTGTATAATGGTATGCTTCGACTTTAAGAAAATGATTCTGAAAACTTATGTTTACTAACTGCAATAAAATGTATAAAAAAAAACCTCCAGGGTTCCATTTACCTAGAAAGTCATAAAATCATTGAATGGAAAACAAGAAATGTCCTCTGGCCAGGATTGTCAGAAACTACATATGGAGCGAAAAGTAAAAAGGCCAGCTAGAGATTTTAACACACACCTGTTTAAACAGTTAAAGAAAACACACAGAATCAGAATTACCGTCTTGTTTTAAATAATGTTATTTTTTGTACACTTGTCAATGATAAATATTAAAAAAATATAAAACCATTTAACAAGAAGTTAAAATACCATTCATAATCTCATGTGAAGAACTGCATACTCGATTTAAACATTATTCTAGATACTTTTCTGTACTCAGTCCCCATGTAGATGCATGGATATAATTTCTAACATAGAGGGCTATGCCATATATGCTGTTTTGTGACCAGTTTTTTTTAAAGGTCACCATGAACATGTATTTAGGTCAACAAAAAGAACTTTATATCATACTTTTAAATGATAGGATTGTATTCTTTTCTATTTATATTACCTAATTAATTTATAAATCTCCTAATAAAGCAATATGGGTCATTTTCAGTTTCCTGATATCAGAACTATACTAGTTGAACTTGCACTTGTACAATTATTTCCTTGAATCAAAGAACAGCCATTATTTTGTTCTAAAATAAATAGAGGAATAACAGAGGCATCAGGTTACCTAGATCCTACTTCTAGATTTAGTTTCAGTCATTTCCCACATTTCTCTCTCAGTTTATAAACTGATAAAATGCAAAAGCTGAGAATAATCCCAAAAACCTGCAGTACCTTCAAACTTCTAAGTATATAAATAGAACAGGATAGAAACAGAATAACCTGAAAATGACCAATACCCATCATGAGGAAGAGATGAAAGTTTAAATTCACCTTCCACACTCATTTAAGAGGCAGAAGAGCTGAGTCATAATCTTATGTAACATAATGATGTTTCAGCAAAATATATTGAATGGAAGCTCACACCCCTTTTAAAAATGGGAAACCAATGCACAGAAATTAAGACATTACCCTAAATTGTATAGCCAGCCAGTGTCAAAGGTTTGGCTGAAGCAAGACTTCAAATCTTTGATCTAAGATGGGAGGCACTTGAAAAATGGCTAACTGAAGAGAAGTGTAGGTGCTTAATTAAAGTCCACTTGTGTTGTGATTCCAAGGGGCAGAGACAAGGAATTCAGAAAATCATGACATCAAAATGGAAAGCAAATAGTAATCAAAGACAAATAGTAATAAAAATCAAACATTTGTAGTGATAAAAAAGTGTCAAGTACCACTTTTATATCATTAAATTTTCAAAATTACATTATTTAAAAAATATATATACATGGTACTTGGTTATTGGGCAAGGGAATGTGTACTCATCAGTACACTGCAAATGACTAGACACATTCACACCTTTGGCTCAATATTTCCAGCTACAGAAATTATCTTAAAGAAATACTTACAAATGTACATAAACGTTTATAAACAATAATCATACTGAAAAGAAAAGGAAAATGAACTCCTGTAATGGGTCATTGATCAAACAAATTAGGTGGCCAAATAGTATTCCTCCTTAAAGATTAAGATTATAAAAATGTTTTTATATTAGTTAATATTCGATAATGTGGTAGAGAGTTTAAAAGACAGAGGTAGGGTGGCTCCAATTTTGCAGAAGATAGCTATACCCAAACCAAGTAAACATTTTCATATAGAAGGACTGTAAATTAAAAAAAAAAAATTTCTCCATTTCCCAGATATCTATAATGTATTTATGTGGGTATAATCAGAAAATAACTGTTATTTTTTCCAGCTCCATTGTCAGTCGTAGAGGTTGGGGAGCAAAACCATTGCTGTTCTGACACAGACACACCGCAGCAGGTGTAACAGTCACTTCATCTCAGTTAACAAACCTACACCCAAGTACTTTCAGCTCGGAGTCAGTCAGAGAGGTTGCTCACCTCAGCCGAGTCCTCTAGCCATAGGTACTGAGCACGTCCAAAGATGCTCCCTTTCAAATCTTCTTCTACGTAACAAGGACATGAAACTGACTTTTAAAATGTAAAGTGGATGCCCTAAACCTTAAGGATATTGCCTCCAAGAAATCCAATGAAAATCCCTAGGAAGTAAAAGAAGTTTACCGGATCCAGAAAGTTCCCTAAACCAGAAAATCCCCCAAACACAATTGCTTCCTGGAGCTCTCATCCTCCTCCTGCTGACAGACACCCTACCAACAGTTTCCCTGGCTCATCCCTCCAGGGGCCGCTGGGTAGTGTCTGAGTACATCTTTTCTCATTATCACCAGCGGTAGGTTATCTCTGAGAACCGGCTACCACGGATGCTGTGTTACTTCCAAGGAAAAGTCAGAAAAGGTGACATGACCTACCTCCCTCTCCGCGCCCCCCACTCCCTGCCATGTATATGTGTACATGTGTTTGCCTGTCTTTGGGTTGTGAAATGTCATGTAATGAAACTCACTGCCCTGAAGCAATTATGCTTAGAAAGATCATGCAGTCTGCATTGAGGTAGATGGGCAAAGAACTCCAGCTGTTCCAGCCCCGAGCAGGTCACATCCTCTCCACCAGGCACCAGACAAAAGAGTAAATGAGTGAGCACTCCGATTATTAGAGCTTCCAGCCTTGAGACACCCTATCAAAACTGAGTGGAACAGAAATCTAAATTCTACAGAAAATGCCGATGTGCTTGCAAATCGAATGTTGTTTTCACTAACTTTGGGTCTGTTAAAACCAAAACTAGAGTAGAAAGGTTTGTACAATGGATTTGATATTTGAGTTTATGACTCTCGAGAACAATTCCAAATTGTAGAATTGGGGCTATTTTTGTGAAAAGTTGCTTCCTGCCTTATTTAGTGAATAAAGGATGCTTGAATCTACCGTTGAGTCCTCAAGAAATTTTAAAAAATCAGAAATTCTGTGTTCCTAATCAAGATAGAGCTACAGGAAAGAGATGCAAAATCTAGTTTATGCATTTGATGCTTCATCTCTATCGTTGCTTGTAATCTAGGAGATAAAATGTATTACTGGAAAACAGAAATAAAAGATTAGATTAATATTAACAGAGACTGGTTATTTTCTTCAATGAATTTCTCTGTAACCATGAATAGACATACAGCTTATCAAATCCTCACTCTCTTCACCAAAAATATGAAAATAATAGCATCTGCCTGGATTTCCTCTCAAGATTATTTTCAAAATACTTTTAAAACTTTATATTCACATAAAATTTATAATTCCATATGATTGTTTTGTTTTAATTAGCTCAGAGCAGTGTGATTCTTACCTATTAAAATGGTTTTCCTAGCTCCAATTGCCCAAGAAGTTATACGAGAAATTTCCAATCACAAATAATTGAGAACTCATTTCCCAATATCTAAGAAATGCTAGACTCCTTGTTCATTGTCCCTGTTGTTGAAAAAAGAAGTTTGTCTTTACTTAGCCAACCATCCTCTATAAAGTCCATTGTCATTACTTGCTGAATTTCATTGTTAACCTCCATCCTGGAGTTACCTTACAACATCTGCAAAAGTAATTGTGGAAGCCATCTGGAACGAGAGCAGAGGGAAACAGCGGGCACTGCAATACATCGCATGTCAGAGGTACAGTGATGTTAACAAACCCCTCGCTTTAAGAGAAAGGAAAGAGATTTACCTAAAGGAAATCGCAATTGCTCCTGACCAGGCACAGTAGAAAATCCACTGCTAAAATGGGAAAACGTCCTCTCTTTTGCTTTCCTGAGTCAGGAATACCTGGGCTCTTGGTGCATTAATCATGGAAAGCAGTTCCACCTAACAGACTGAGAAGGACTGTGCTGGCTGATAACCCATTTATTCCGTTTGGACAAATTACTCTTGTCTTTTATGACACTGGAATCATTGGTAAAATATGTAATTTCACTATCAGCTGAAAACTCAGCCCACCATAGTTTTATTAGTAAAAGACAGTGAGTTATTAATGAGCTAAATCTTACCATTCACTATGGTTGGAAAAGACAGACAAACAAAAATCTGAAATTCAGAATTTTTCTCCCAATAAATCCGGACATGTTGTAGCCACTGAATCCAAGGGCAACCCATGCCCATGCAGTCAGCGATTTCAAAGTGACCTCTGTACCAGTTTACTATCAGAATCTTCTTACATGACTGACTGCTTCACAGCCGTTTTTCCTTTACATTTTCCCCCCGAGTGCCGTGACAGAACAGCAGCGGTAGCTACTTGCTTACATTAGAAATATATTTTGGTGTGGGGTGGTGACCACCTTGCCTCGGCAGCTAAAATTACTGTAGCTTAAGTCATCTCAAACATGGGGTCTGTCCCCTCTGCCTTCTAGAGAGAACTTTAAATGAGAGTTTTGACGGAGGCAGACCTTGTCCCTACTTCTGGTCATGCAGTCAAATGACTGGGTTATTGGTTTGATTTATTGTCCTGACAGACTTTGAAGTCTTCACCTTTATGTCATTTGATGTGTGGCTGCCCCCCTAAACCTACTTTTGCTTTCCTGACTTTTGAATACCTTCTGCTTTTGACTTCTTGCAACTAGATGCTTCTACACAACTTCTTTGTTCCCCAAACCCAAAGAACAACAAAGACACACAATAATTCAGGATAAGACCTAAATGTTGTTCTTTTCTTGATCCAGCTGCACATTTTGCATGGCTGGAAGAAAATCACACACCAGCATGTGACTGAATTGTGGAATGTTTAATGACAGATAAAGAGTAGTTGAATAATTTAAGGAGACTTCAAGATCTTTTAACATGTCTTTACTCAAGAGTTTATAAACTCAAACACCCACAGAGACCAGAAAGATAGCACAAAAGGGTGACTTTGCAGAAGTGCTAGAGATCAAGAGTAGCAACTAATAGGAATGCCTTTAAAACACAATTTCATCCAAATAATGCTCATAAAAAACATGTCTGTGAGTCAAGCATCTGCTTTAAATTCTGCCTGCTGTCTCCCCCCCACTTGCTTTGGTTAAGTAACAAGGAAGTTCACACAGTGGTGTAACGTGCTCATTTCAGATGGGATGCCAGTCCCTTAATTTCTTTATTTAGTTCTTTCTAGATCATCACAACTCTAACCAATGATATCTCAATCTACGGGCTCAGAACTGCACCATATGTGAGACATATCATCTCTAGCCTTCCTTCTTGTATTTCTCAAGTCTACAGCATCATGACTAAGTTCTAGCCTTCCTTCTGTTTCACCTGATCATAAATGCAGGACCCAGCGCTGGCTTTTAGACTCCTGAATCATCCCATCCCAAATTCATGTTACCCATATACTGCAGTAAGTGCTTTACAGTTCCCCACCTTCTTCTGGTGTATCAGTATGTGCCACGCACTTAAAAATTATACCCCGATGCCCTGGCCAGGTGGCTTAGTTGGTTGGAGCACTGTCCCATATACCAAAGGGTTGTGGGTTTGGTCCCCCGTCAGAGCACATACCTGGGTTGTAGGTTCAATCCCCAATTGGGGTGCTTAAGGGAGTCAACCAATCGATGTCCTCTCTCTCTCTCTGAAGTCAATAAACATATCCTCAGGTGAGGAGTACAAAAATAAATAAATAAAAATTATATCCTAAGCTCTCTCCCACCTAACCTGGCCCATTAACCTTGTTTCTTAAATCGAGCTTCTTGTTGGTCCTTTTAGAAATATCATCCAGAGCCCTGGCTGGTGTAGCTCAGTGGATTGAGCACGGGCTGGGAACCAGAGGGTCCCGGTTCGATTCCCAGTCAGGGCACATGCCTGGGTTGCGGGCCAGGTCCCCGTGAGGGCCATGTGAGAGGCAACCATACATTGCTGTTTCTCTCCCTCTCTGTCTCCCTTCTTCCCCTCTCTCTAATAATAAATAAATAAAATCTTTAAAAAAAAAGAAATATCATCCAAACATGGTTCTCAAAATGTATGCAAAGCTTTTTTGTACTTCTAAAAACAAATAAAATGATTTTGTGCAGCCTTTCTGTAAAAAGCATCACTAAACAAATGGGCTCCACAGGCTGACTTATAAAACATTTCTCTGTGGTCTGGTTGCAGATGAGAAAATAATGCAACAATATAATCTACTTCTATGATTCATCTACCAGAATGCAGTCTTGGTGTTTTTAATTGCACTGGACAAAGCTGAAGATAACTTTGATTACATTTTCTGCGAATAAATTTTTCTTAGGCTTTCACATGCTATATAGTTGGCAATCTATTATGTGCTGCAGAGGACATAGAAGAAAAGTAAACAACAGTCTTGTCTTCAGAGAAAACCTGTGAAACTCTTGGAATGCAGCTGAGGCTGCAAGGCAAACACTCACGAAGCAATGGTACAGAATAGATGGCAGAATATAATTACAGTGATTCGCACTATTGAGTTCCTATTGGTTTAAGCCTGCTGCATAAGTTGCCCAATCTCACCACAGCCTGGCAATGCCATACTTACTGTCTCAGGTTTATAGATGTTTCAGCTCAAGGTCATACAACTGGCAAAGTGGCCCAACTGAAGACTCAAAAGCTGGTGCCATTTATATGAGGCCAGTGACTTGTCCATTAACATTATTTGAGTATACTAGTACAGGGGCCCATCTTCAGGGATTCTGATTCAGATGCAGATGAGATATGAATAATTTTTTAAAGGGCCCACCGGTGATTATAATGGACACCAAAATGAAGAATCACTGTAAAAAAACCATATAACCAGTCTATGGCCTAAACTCTAAATGGCAATTATTTTCAGAAGACAGAGTGTTCAGAAGGTGACAATTTACAGAAGACGAGTTGTGATTGAGACAATTTGTTTATAAAACAAGTTTGTCATCTATGAAAAACTTAAGGTTTACTCAAACTACTTCAAAGTTACATAATTATTTCTACCTTTCATCAGATTCTGTTATAGTAAAGAAAAGTATATTAAAGGGGAAAGGGGCAGTAGTGGATAACAGTGGATAACCCATTTCAGCTCACAGAAGGTTTTTATATATAATACCTTATTTGAGCATTACAAAACCTGGAGATAAGAATGGGGTGGAATGGCCCTGGCTGGTGTAGCTCAGTGGATTGAGCGTGGGCTGGGAACCAAAAGGTCCCCGGTTCGATTCCCAGTCAAGGCGCATGCCTAGGTTGCAGGCCAGGTCCCCAGTGAGGGCCATGTGGGAGGCAACCATACATTGCTGCTTCTCTCCTTCTCTTTCTCCCTCCCTTCCCCTCTCTCTAAAAACAATTAAATAAAATCTTAAAAAAAAGAATGGGGTGGAATGCAAAGAAGGCATTTCATTTATCAGTGAGAAAACTGAGGCTCAGGGTGGTTACACAACTTATTGAACATCACACAACTGGCCAGCGCTACAACCCAGCACTGATTTCATTATACAACTCCACCTTGGTAGTACCATGCCATTAAACTTTGAGGCACTGAGTCTCCTTAGCAAATTGATGTGTTTGGTCAATAATTTGAGAAGCTCCTTATTGAACCGGGCAAAGGTTAGCAGAAATGCATGCAAATTAATCACTTCTCTAAGAGGCCCTATAAAAGCTCATGTAACAGATGCAACTCAACCCGTATTGTCTTAAATAGTCTTCCAAGTGAGTTATTTAGATTAGAACACCTATGCCCATTAGTTTTTGGTGAAATGCAAAGAAATACATTTCTTCCCAGGCTACTTGCTGAGAATATTAATATACGTTTCCCAAATGTAATGTAATACTTCTATACTTCAAGCCCTGACAAGGTGAAGCAATCAAGAAAGTTTATCCCAGCAAAGGGAAAGTATCAAATTAGCGTTCTGATTTCCACAAAACTATATGTTTTTTGGACTATGTTTTCAATCTGTCTTCAGAATTTAAAAAAAGAAAGGAAAGCAAGAAAGTTGCTTCACAGATAGTTACAGAGCAGAGAGAAGAGCTGAAATAAGTCCCTGATAGATTATCAACAAAGAGAATATGTTTGCAGGGAAGCTGGGATCTGAGGTTTTAATTATTAGGGTAAAAAGATCTCCTGCAGGGGAGAAAAGACCGCTTTCATCATTCACCCTTTCAGAACCACTGAGCACCACAAAACTAATTGGACATGAGAATCGGTTCCTGTCTGTATGAGACAGCAAAGAAAAACCAGAAAATTCTTCTCCATTTAATGTTCAAAATTTAACATTTGTAGGAAATCTGAAAAATGGGAATTCTGGTACTACAACTTTTTTTTTCCAATCTTCCCAAAGGGGAAAGGGATCTATTGGTAATTGAGAAGTGGAGGAGAAAAAGATCCCCATTTTGGAGTCTGACTCCAAATATCTGGACTCCAGTATTTTTTGAGCCACTCTTTCCATGTGGTCTGTCATTCTTGGTTAGGGCTTCTACAATGGTGATCTCAGGACCCCAAGGCCTCCAAGGCCCAGGCCCTGGCATTCAGAGAATGTCACTTCTGAAAAATTTTCTTCGTCAAAGCAGGCTAACAGCTTCACTTCTTAATGGGAGTTCTGCAAAGTCATATTGAAAAGGGGAACGCACAGGGAAATGTCTTATCTATCATTAAAATCTTCTGCATGAACCATCGATCACAGTGCTTGATTCAGTCATCAGGTAACAAGCAAATTGCTTCCTTCTTCCCTTACTGCTCCCTGTCCTCATGTCCTAAAGCTACTTGGCCACTTACAGACGACAGCCCTGCTAAACTGGAAAGGATAACGTAAACCAGTAACGAAAAACATTTCAAAATGATCTCATGATTTCCTTGATCTATTGACCATGATCTAACCACGATAAATGCAAAACCATTCAGAAACAGTAACTACAAAAATTCAGCATGAGGATCCACAGCTTCATAGCAGCACCGATAAAAATAGAGTAAATAGTGAGATCTTTTTTTTTGGTATCAATCAGGGTTTAATCATAGACGTAAAGGTACTTTGATGACTATAGGAATAAGAGCTATATAATGACCATTAGATATATATATGTATCTATAAATACAGGAGGAGCTGGAGAAGTGAAGTCTAAAAGCGTGATTCAGTGGATCAGGAAAAAAATCACTAGCTATTACATCTGAAATACTGATGTGGGCAGATAAGTTGGAACTGCAGGGAAATCTTAGAAGCCAAGTATATGCCGGAGGGAGAAAGAGATGTTGGAGGGAGTCACGGAGATGAGCACAGAAAGAATGCCTCCGTGAGGCTTACCCTCTGTGAATCCTCAGCCATCCATTGGCTGACAGGCTGGAGGCCACTGCTGGTCATCAGCTGGGGACACAGGGAGGACCAGGGGAGCAGGAAAAGAGGAGGGAGCTTGTGCTCGCAGGGTATCTCATCACTTCCTTTTCACATAGGTAAGCGGATGGCCTCCCGAGGGAGCACTGACTGGCTTTACCATTGCCTTTTTAATCTCACGTCTGAGAGGAAGCAAATAAAAAGAAACCCATGTAATTTATTAATTAAAACTGTGTATTTATTCTTACATGTTTAAACTTCAGTCATCTTCAAAGTACCCTCCATTTGATGCAATACACCTATCAAGACTTTTTTCCACTGCTCATAACAGTTTTTGAACTCATCAATTTTGATACCTTTTACTGCTTCTGCCATTTTTGTTGGTTTGTTTGTTTCACCTCTTTCACATCAGCAGAATGTTTCTCTTTGAGGACTTTTTCATTTGGGAAGATGAAGAAATGTCATTCAGGGCATGATCAGGTGAATAGGGAGGGTGGGGCATGGAGGCCATGCCATTTTTCATCACAAACTGCTGAACACTCAGTGTGGTGTGGGTAGGTGGGCTTGTAAATCAACCATCGTGAAATGGGCAAATGCACTGAAAGAATCTTCAAAAAAATTCACTGAAGCCAAACTCAGCCTCTCACAACACCGCCAGCTAGTACACTGTTACAGATGAGTTCCTCAAACACTCACCTAAGGGGGGAAGCCTGTACTATAAGTGGCCCACCCTCCCAAAGATAATTCTGTTTTTTGGGGTCCCCTTTCATAACCTCCTTTTTTGCTCAACCTGAACACAAAACTATATATAAAAAGGAATTTAGAAAAATGCAGTGTCCATGTTTAACCAAGGTGACCCAGCATAATCCTGCACTTATTTTTCTAAGTCATATTTCTGTAATAACATTCTCATAATAAATCTGAATTAAATTTATAACCAAAAATAAAAAGGACCAAAATGGAGAGATTAAGTCTCTTCCAGGACAACTTAAAGCATTTTGTATTTTCTCTAAGGCTTCAATATCTTCTCTTTCTAAACGGCTTTGTTTAGTGTACTTTTCTCTGCCTGCCCCTGTCCTGCACAAACATCCAGCAGTACATGGGACACCCAGGGATGCCACCTCCAACCAGTGAGTTCTGCTGCATGGCACCTTCCCCCCTGGGCAACTTTCTCTGGCACTTTTGAGGGCAACTTCACAGCAAATTCCATGGAGCAACGTTTCCCTATGAACAGTTTTCCAAGGGCGGAACTGGCTGAAAGGTGAAGGAATTAGCCAAAGAACATATATGCATGACCCATGGACACAGAAAACAGTGTGGTAAAGACCAAGGGAAGGGGGCCAGGGCCTGGAGAGCAAGGGATAAAAGAAGGAAAAGTTGGGGGCATCTGTTATAGTGTCAACAATTAAAAACACAATTTTTTTACTTTAAAAAATATGTATCTTTCTTCTATAGGTGACCCAGTTTTTTCTTCATAATAGTAGCTGTGATGGTTAATTTTGTGTGTCAACTTGACTGGGCCACAATGACCAGATATTTGGACAGACACTATTCTAGATGTTTCTGTGAAGATGGTTTTCGGATAATATTAACATTGAAATATTTGGACTTGGAGTAAAGCAGATTAACCTCCATAATGTGAGTGAGCCACATCCAATCAGTTTAGGCCTTAACCAAACAAGGACTGACCTGCCCTGGATAGAAGGAATTCTTCCAGCATTTGGACTTGAACTACTTTTTCTTGGGTCTCTGGCAGCCTCTCAGCACTCAGAAGTGATCAGGGACACGCTCAGGTTTGTGCGCCTTCTAAGTCTTTATTGTTTGTGATCTCTATTCTGTGTCGCTTTCATCCATCTCCAAAACAGTGTCACCTTCTATGATGTATGAGACACTGGGTAACAAGCAGTCCTTACTTCAACATGAGAAACAGAGATCAAATAATGAGATATAATGCCAGGGAACACATCTATACTTTCATCTAGAACATAAAACAATTTTATTTACTTGGAAAATGGGTAGTGTGACTTATAGCCTGTGTTTTGCCAATGCTCAGGCATTTTTTCAAAGAGGCAATCTCCAATTGAAGGGGAAAACTAATTTTAATTTTTATAATTGCTTCTCCCTGCCTTGGAGAAAATCCTTCAGGCTTTTTGTTCCAAGTATCTTTTCATCATTTCAATAGCAGACACTGAGTCAGGGGAAATGTAAGATTAAGGAAAGGACAAAAACCTACAAATAAATCAGCAAATTACAAGCATATTTTATGACATTTCTATTACAGTGTTGGGCAAAAGTAGGTTTACAGTTGTTTGTGTGGAAAGTAATATAATAATTAAGAAATGATAATACAAGAAGGGACTGTGTGTTTCATATACTCTGGACTACTTTTGCCACACCATGTGCGTTCTTCTTCTCTCCTCCCCTCTCTACCATAATTTTATCGGAGTTCAAAGACTTTTTTTTTTTTATCAGCCAGCACTGACTAAATGGAAAAGAAGCAAAACTTTTAAAATGTCCAAGTTCAGATTTGGTACTTCTACATGTAAATTGGAGTTTCTGTCAGTTCTTTGCTTTGATTAATCCTGTGCTCCTACAATCATTTAGAACCATCTAGACCCACCTACCCCAGCCAAAGTGTCGTCTCCCCAAATAGCCATGGATAGTGAGAAATGGCAGACCATGAATAAAAGCATGGGGACACTCCAGAAATCTGCAGAGTACATGCCTGGCTATGAAGAAAAGTGCTGCATAGCTTCACTGATCAGTGAAAAAATTGAAATCCAATGTTGTCAGATTTTTCCAAATTTAAGAGGGAGCTGGAATCCCATTATCTGAATTCCCCCATTTTTTAAAAGTGTTAGCAAATATATTTTTAAAAACCACATCTGAACCAAACAAGTATTTTGGATCCAAATTAGATCCATAAGCTTCTAGTCTCTGTTTTCAGTGAATCATAAAATTCTCGAAAATGAGAATATGACTCCTGCTTTCTTTTCTTTTTCCTGCAGCCTCCATTAAAACGTGGGTGCACATTAGGCCTTTAATAGAGACGGACTCACTTGACAAGTCAGGAGTTTATAGCCCTCATCGTGGAAAAGGTCAAATTCATGGCAGCCACTGATAGAAATAAAAAACAGTTATTATGGTCCAAGATCGGGGTTCCTACACGACAATTTTGTACTCCGGAGATCATTTGGCAATGTCTCAGGACAGCTTGTTTTTCACAACTTGGTGGGGATTGCTATTGACATCTAATAGGCAGAAGCCTGGGATTCTGACGAACATCCTAGAGAGCACAGGACAACCACCCATACAAAGAATTATCAGGCCCAAACGATGAATAATGCTGAGGTTGATAAACCCTTTTCTACATCCTGTTTTTGCATAGAGGGCCAAATAGTGTTTGCCCACTTTTGCTATTAGTGACCTGAGCCCTGGCAAGAAGGCATATTTCCCACACTCCATTATCAAAACATGTTATTCCCCATATCTTCACCCCATGTATTTAGGAGCTGCTTGCCCAGGCTCAGATGGTAAAACTGTTGAATTTCCAAAGACCATAAAGAACTTGAAGATATCAGACTGGCAAAAATTGAACAGTCTAAAAAGTCCACATATAGGCAAGGTGGATGGTAATTAACATCTGTTCATACACATTGGCAAAGTATACAGTTGGTTGGAAAGCTAGAAGGGAGGATAATTCAGCAGCATTTATTTAGATTTTACCATATTTTTTGGAGTATAAGATGCACCGGATCATAAGATGCAGATAGGTTTTAGAGGAGGAAAATAGGGGGAAAAATTTTGAAGCAAAAAATGTGGTAAAATATTTTACCTGCTCCTGCCTCCTGTGACCTCACTTCACCACTGCTACCCGCCTCCGCCATCAAGTGAGCCAGGTAAGCTACATTTGGAATATAAGACGCACCCTAATTTTCCTCCCAAATTTTGGGGGGGAAAGTGTATCTTATAGTCTGAAAAATATGGTAAGTATGCAGAATCTTTAGAAAATAAAATTTCTGACCCCTGCTTTATGCAATGACTTGAAAATGTGGTTCCCAGGATCACTTAGCAAACTGTTAGGCAAACTTTAGATCCCAAACAGGACTTATAAAACCAGAAACTCTGACAAGGGGGCCCAGTAACCTGGGTTTTAACTAGCCCTTCCGAGTATTTGATGCCTTAAAAAGTTCGAGAACAACCAACGTAGAAAACTATCTTCAAAGCCTATTGTGCATTAGAAACTCTTGCGAGCAATTATTATAAAGGCAGTCACAGGATCCTACCTCTGGGGATTCTGGGCTCATCTGGAACCAATAAATACTTGGATATCCAGGGTTATTTCCTGGGTTCACTCAGCAAAAAATCAAGGTGCTGACATGCTGGGAGATTTATTACTATTACCTATGTCTTCATATGCTACTCTTCAGAAACATAAAGTGCAGACAACAGCTATTATTGGGCTGCCTTCTGAATTATTACAAGTGAAAATTCAAGTGCAAGTCTTCTCTGGGTACCTTTCCCCAAGGTCAAATGCAGTTGTATTTGAGAAAGCCCACAGAATCTCAAAGTACCCAATTCTGTACTATTCGTTCATCCTGAGTCTTCTTTAGGAAACACACACACACACACACACACACACACACACATCTTGTAATTGTATCCACATGTAATTCCAAGATGCTTAGAATTTTTTCTCCTTTCAGATCCTCTGCAAGTTCTGAAATTAGTCTCTAACTGGCGTAGATGCTTCTGCTTTTGGCCACTTGAGAGAAGTTGCCAAATTATAAGTGTAGATTTTCTGAGCCCAATGTACAATGAGAAGACCAAGGCATGAGTAGAACTCTGAAAAATGAGACAATATGCAGAGGGTAATGAAAAATAGGAAAAATAGATAGTGAAGAGGAAGAGAGAGGGAGAGGGGGAGAGAGAAAAAGACAGAAAAAGAGGGGGGCAGAGAAGTAGAGAAGGAGGGAGGGGGAGGGAGAGAGAGAGAGAGAGAGAGAAACAGAGGGTACCGTGTTATATAGTAGCTCAACTTCAGGACTACCAGCCAAGCTATATACAGGACTGTAAAAGATAAGTTATTGTTTTAGTTTTGGGGTGATTTGTTATATAACAATAGAAAATAACAACAAGAGAGACAGTGCATTGGAAAAATCCTCCCAACTGATTCTAACTGACACCCACAACTTCTTCCTTTGAGAAGTACTAACTTAGAGTAGATTTAAACCACTATATCCCACCATACAAAACTGCTACTTTACGAGTGCCCAGCGATGAATAAACCAGCAAGGTCTACTGAATGATCAGCAAGTCAGTAGACTGCACATGTGAAACTCAACTTCTAATGTAATGCTATGTTCACCCATCCATGTAGTTCAAGGTTCTCAGAGGATCGATTAGCCACAGGGACAAAAGGATATTCACAGACATATTTTATCACTTTGTCAAGTTCAACAAATACCCATGTTAGGTGCTAATATAGCCTTTATTAAAGGTAGAAATGCTTCTAAACTTTAAATTCATAAATTGGGAAATTAAGCAATTATTAAGAGACTACCAGCAAGTCATGTTGTGCTTAGTTCTAGATATTAAAAAACTAATAAGACGTGGTCTTGGCCTCTCTTTGTAAACTCACACACAGTCTATTGATAAGGCTTCAAGGAAGGTATGAGTGAAGTGTTAGGGGGACCTGAGGCCAAAGGTACCACAAGATTTGAAATATTTGGCATTGAGTGAGAGCTTTTTTACTTATTAGGGTATTTAAAATTCATAACCACATTGTAAGTACCATAATTTCATGCACTAAGTTAATCTCAGACACATCAAATACATTGCCTAAAGACTTACTACTAATTAGACTCACTACTAATAAAAGTCAATACACAAGTGAACAAAGATTATGCAGTTCCAATAGCAGAGTTCAAAGTCTCCAGTATCTATATCACCTAAAAAGTAACCATTTACTTACTATGTTGTAGAGGTGGTAGGTGGACATTTATTTTCATTGGAAGTTCAACAAAGATTTTTAAACTCACGTGTTCTGAAGAACCACTGGACATACCTACACACATATGCAGCACACACCCCACCTGAGCCAAACGGCACATCTTTCTGAAGAAATATTTGTCAGCAAACTCTAGATTTTCAATCTGAAAGGAGCACACTTTGTTTTCATGATCACTTCTGCAATGGAACCATGGAGAAGAGAGGACTAGGAGGACAAACAAAAGTGCTATGTCAGATTCAAAAGCAGAATGATATATCTTATATTGAAGTGTTTTGTGGTCTGAAAAGCCACCTAAAACACGTGGAGAGAAAATGACCCCTGACATGGTCCTATTGTCCATTAAGGGATTTTCCTGTTACTTAGCTGTGATGCTGAACCCAGGTTATGGAGGATGTTAATGTCAGCTAGCTCCTTTCACTGGTATCAGGATTTTGGGACTTGGGCTATGTGGGAATGTCCCATAGATAAGGGTAGGATGTATCAGACACTCACCGGAGATCATTTTGGACCTAGCAACTTTTCCCACCTAAGAAGAGAAAAGGCGCCTTTTACAAGGAATATAAAATTTATTCCTACCTAGCGATAAGCTGCACACACTCTAGGGTCCCTGAAGAAGATGTGACTTTTCTACATCTTGACTCATTCATAAAATGAACAGGGTAAATGCTAATCATTTATGACATATTTTTGAGAACTCATGATGTGTTAGAATCAGTGCTTGATATGGAAGGGACGGAGGTGAGGAAAACTGATGTGGCCCTGGCCCTCATGGAGTTGACAATGGGGGAGATGAACATCAATCCAAAAAGACCCAGCCAATGGGGGGTCTGGGACATTGTCACAGACTAGATTCCCCAGGAAGCAGACTCCAAGGACAGATGTGTCTTGTGACCGCCACTTGTGGGAAGGAGGGAGAGGAAGCAGGATAGAGTAGAATTTGGGCTGTAATAAGGTACCAACAAAGGCCTCAAGCATCTCTATCAAGAAGTCTGGCTCTAACTTAGCCTTCCGAGTGTTCCTGAGTTGGGCTAGGCAGTCTGGACTTTCTGTCCCTCTGTCATCAAGTAATTTGATGAAGACTGCCCCATCTACCAAGGCAACTCTCTTTATACAGGGCATTTTTAAGTGAGGCTGACATTTGAGGGATCCCAGAAATAACTTTCATCCTGAAGGTGGATCTGAGCAATTCACTCAAGAATCCAACACACAGATGCACAATTATGTACTGGGACAGATCCTATGAACAAGTATAATCCATACTTACAAACATGGGTAACAGGAGGATATGAATTAGTTTAAGTAGTAAGGAAAGTTTTTCGGAAGAAGTTATAATGAAGTAGAGATTTATAGAATGTAAGTTGGTGGAGAGATGAGGAGAAAATATTCTCAATAGGGAAATTATTGATGCGAAGGCCCTGTAGCTTCAGGAACATGGTGCATTTCAAGGATTAGAAAATAGTAGCAATAGAAGACAGAGAGACTAGCATGGGGGAAAGTGGTCCTGGAGTCATGGGTGGAGACACAGCCACAAAGGGCTTTGCAATGCAAGCTGGGAACTGAATTGTAAGAGTACCAGAAAGTCACTGAAATACCTTGCATAGCAATGGGTAGGAAGGTTTTAGGGGGAAAGTAACATGATCAGGTTTACATTTTACAGATATTTTACTGGCTGCTAAGCTGGAGAACAGATGGAAAGACAGGGTTGCTCTCTAAAACCCCCATCTAACTTAAATTTTTCTACAAAGACATAGAGCAGCGTCACTGACTTAAAAAATAATTATGATGTCCCACAGGGTAAAGATTGCAAGACGGGATAACATGGCAGTCAGAATATTATTGATGATGCCTAAACCTTTTATATGTATTAAGTAATAATCCTACCAAAAACGCATGAAGTAATATGAAATTTCATTTCCTGAAGAGGAAATACATTATAAAGTAAATGCCATTGTCCCTACTTCTAGAGGAAGATTGTGAGCCCAAAGAGGGTTATGCGGGTCATCCAACTTCATGCAACTAGTCAGTAATTCAAGCCCAGACAGCCTCACATTAGACTGCCTTCACCAAAGACAAAATAAAATGTAGTGAAATTTACATAAATTTATTAGAAATAATCATATACCACATTAAACTAAAGATCAGGCATTATTTGTTTAATGGCAATAAGTTAAAGTGTTCTTAAATGTAACAAAAACTATATATTGTATCTTTTATTTGAGTTGTACAAATTTAATAGTATGTTTATTGAAAGTACATTTCTTCAACAGAGAATATTCAAAATGTAAAATACAAGTAATTCTTAAGGTACTCAAGGATTTACATGTCAGTATTATGTTATTTAGGGCAAATATGCCTATCTGCTATAATCCTTCTAGCTTAACACACAAAAATATATTACTAAATCGTAAGTCCCCAATGATCTTATTTCTCTTTTTTAGGTACCCTTCCGTAGCCCAGACAGGGGGTCAGATTTCTTCCGTCTTCAGGCTCTTTCCTCTTTTAGGATCCCCTACATTTAGCCAACATAAAGAGCTAGGGAGAGAGGGAAAGCCTGGATGTGGACCACATCATGTCTGCCCACTTGACATTGACCAGAACTCACTCCCATATCTAATGGGACATCTAAGGAATATACACTAGCCATGTGCCCAAGAGGCAGAGAGGTAGATGCCAATGACTGAATAACAGTGTCTGTTACTATTATAAAAGGTATTTACAAGTCAAAACACTTGTGTAACATTCACCCATGAGAACAGTTATGTGTTTCCTGAGTCCCGTTTTATTTTTTGATGCCACTTTTTTTTCCACAGAGATATGGGAAACTTTTTTTTAAAGATTTTATTTATTTTATTTATTTTTAGAGAGAGGAGAAGGGAGGGAGAAACATCAATGTATGGTTTCCTCTCACATGGCCCTCACTGGGGACCCGGCCCGCAACCCAGGCATGTGCCCCGACTGGGAATTGAACCGGGACCCTCTGGTTCCCAGCCCGCGCTCAATCCACTGAGCTACACCAGCTGGGCAGATATGGGAAATTTTTAATGTACCCCCATGTCAACCCCTCATTTGGATACTGCTCTGTGTTCTCCAGAATAGCCACTAAATCTACAGTCCAAACTGTGGCTAAAGTCCACATGATGACTAAAGTCCACAGTGAAGAAGTGTCAGTTAAGATTTAGTCCTTAATTATTTTGCTATCAAAGCTGATTTGTTCTTTGATATCAATAGTGTTTCTGTAATTTTAGGTAAAGCCCTTACCTAAAATTGTTGATCAGACTCCTGGATATGCAACTCAAATACAATTGCATGTTTCAAATCTAGGAGTTAACCACACTATTATCATTGATAAGGTGGACACAGGCGAAGACCATGATAATAACTAGTAATAATGATTGGTAAGCCTGTGACAATATATCTTATATTTTTCCAAAATTGTTTCAGACCCTTCTAACACAGTTTTCCTCATCTGTGCACCATTTTAATAAGGCTTATAGACAATCACTGTATCACTCCTTTTTTTCTCTCCCAAATATCCTCCAGCCTGAAATACCTTTGAAGTCCCCTTTCTCAAGGCAGCCACATACAATGCTTGAGAGTGAACAGCATGACCCAGGGCTTTAAATTCATATGAAGGACAATCAGTTGCAATCACTATCACATAGTCACAGTGCCCACGAGATAATAAATGCATTGCTCTTCCAAATAGGAAATGCATGGAACAGAGATTGAACTATTTTTCAAGCCTCCGCCTGAGCTGAGGTTTCAATGTGAGTTATGATAAGAATGAATAAAAATAAAAGTGATAGAAAGTAGGAGGTAGTTAGATCTGACAACAGAAACCCATTATTCGCTCAACTTAAAAAACTTTAAAAAAAGTGAGAGGTAGTTAGCAATAATGAAAAAATTAAGATACTGGGAAGGTAACGTTCAATCTATTATACTCAGATCATTAATTCATTAATTCTCATTTGTCCCCTCTCCTCCCCCTCCCCTTAGATCTGGCATTATTTTCTTCTTTTAACAACATGGCACCTTTATGTGGTAGGAATGAAGAATGACAGACATCTGTAACTGTAAGAGGTAGGTACCTCTTCTTACTACAGCTAAGAACTGTCGAGAAAGATCACTAACTGGCTTGCTTGCTTGCCTTGGGCCACATACCCATTATTTAACCATACCATGGTTAGTTGGGGGAAGGAATTTTCTGTTTGGCTATTCTGGTTCCCATGGCCAACCTTGAGGTCCAGGAAATAAGTTCCAGGGAGTAAGTCCTTTTATTGTCCTTTTATTTGACCACATCAAAATCATCTGAAAAATATATTAAAGCTGGCAGACAAAAATTCACATGTTCATTACAGCTAGGCTTTATTATTTTAATATATTATTTTGAAGAAATAAAGCTTACAGAAGTTATTTGTCAAACATCATTCATATGTAAGTTTTGGGACGGAGTTGATTCATAGTTATAACCCATGCTCTAAATTACTGAGCTGAACTATACATTTCCAAATTCTGGAGATATGTATACTGGGGTAACTATCAACGCAATGTGTGTGTGTGTGTGTGTGTGTGTGTGTGTGTGTGTGTGTGTGTTCCATACTCCATTTTAATTTTGGGAGAATACATAATATTACAACACACTTTTTTGAGGAAAGAATCTTAAGGGATGTGAAGAATTGCTCAGAACTGGCTAATCGGAAAGAAGTGGAAAGCACTACTTTTAAAATATCATTAATATTTCAAAGACAGTCGAGTTTTTGTTTCAGTCATTTTGAATCTTGAATTTAGCTGAGAGAGCTTGAAAAGAAGAGAGATCTGTACTCGATACAGGTCATTTACAGTCTGTGGGTATCTTTTTCATACCTAAACCTTCAACTCCCAACTATTGCATGCAGTTGTTTCAACAGGAAAGTTATGAAACAAATACCAAAGTGTTTTGAAAAACTAATAAAACCCCCAAACTGCCTCCAAAAGATGGTACTACTATTTTGTAATTTTGTGTGTCTTCTCCATAGAAAGTGTGATAGTAATCTATTAACCCTTTACCTGAAAGTTAGATGGAAAGTCTATATTATTATAGCTTTCATAAACAGATAAATTTTACTTCAAGTATTTTATCCCTCAATTACTCTTATTTTGTTGTCATGGTCACTGTCATCTTCCTCCTTCTGTCCTCTTTCTCCTCGATATCCTTATTAAAATATCACAAAGTTATCTTTGCCAATTGTCCTCTGCATGAGACTCATACAGTAAATTTTATGCTCAATGAAAGGTATGGTTTACATTCAAATGAAAAACGTTTTTCTTCTGATTAGACCTTTTCGGATGACAAAGGTATGCTATTGTCTTTCTCTACACGAGTCATGAATGTGTGTTCTTCTGTCACCTCCTTTGCTGAGTCTTTTTCTCTATAACTTAAACAGTCCTTTTCGCTTTTTCCCTTAAGAAATCTCCCTTTCTCCCTAGTATCTCCAATCAACCACAGGCTGACTACAGATGAAATTTGGACATTGATTTGTAGTAAGCCTTCATCTGTTATCCTAAGGAGACAAGGCAATAATACTATATTTTTAAATAATTGATTTAGAAAATCAACTCCAAGTACGGAAAGATTAAACAATGGGATCTATGCCACAACTCATTTATTTTGACAGATGTAAAAGTTATGTCTGATTGTATGTGTCGATGAGGTTAAGATGCAGGCAAGGGGAGAAAAAAAGAAAGATATGTTAATGTCAAAGCAACTCTTACAGCATTTCAAAGATCATTAAGTTCTGCCTGAGACTGCTGGTCACGCAGGGGATTCTGAACAATTTTCCACATCCTGTCTTACAGCGGAATACATGAACAAAAGCAGTGACACGTGGAATCCTGTGCTTCCATTGGCCCTCATCCCTGAGATCACTCTATGACCTTTGCTCTTGGATCAGTGTCTTCTGTGGGCAGACATTAATGCCAAGGTGACAAGGGGACTAGAGCGGGAGGCAGTGAGATCTCCATTTCTCATAGCCTCTCACTAAGTTTCTCTCTATAGGCTCAATATCAAGGTTAAAACAGCAACAGCAGAGATATAACAAGAAAAAGAGATGAGGAAGACATAGAAAATAAAGATAGTTCACTAGTCGATAAGCCACGATAGAGAGATAGCCATGTAATTATAAAAAATAATGTGTTTACCACCAAAGCACTAGAATCAGAAATGATTAATAGTGGCTGCATTTATGATTGAGATTCCAGGTGGGAAGCAGTGGTATGAAAAACCATTGCTTTTAATTATGAACTGATACACACACAAAATATATTTACTATAGCCCTGTGTGGTCGTGATAAAAACTGTATTGGAGATGGTTTAAAATATGGCTGCAGACACATGAGATGAAACTTGACATGGAATATAATCTAAGCCTAAGAATAATAAAGCCTTCTTTCGCACATAAACTATAATAATGCCTTTTGTATATGGGGGCAGATGGGGCTGATGAATAGGGCAAGAAAATTGTAAAAATTTTCAACAAGTATCTATGCGAGAGAGAGAAAATGAGTGATTACTACTCCCTGGGAACAGACAGAGCTTGACAGGCACACAAGGATGCCCTGGAGTAGAGCAAAAAGCTGGCACAAAGGCAAACACACAAGAAGTAAATGCAAAAATATGAAAAGATTGCTTAGCTTTTGACTCTCTAGTAAAAACGAAGGCAATAAGCTACTAAGAAATAAAGTTTAAATTTTATTTTATGGATCCCTGACTTGAATAATCCACAGTCACAAATTTTGCTTCTCTGCCGTGATGTGTGTATGCATGTGAGTGAGCGTGTGTGTGTGAGAGAGAGAAAATGCCTGTGGCGATGCTACAGTGTGAGTCTGGAAGTGGCTGAGACGAGCTAGTTCATAACCAGCTAGTTCCTTACCTGCTCTGTGCAAGACAGTAGTTATCAAGATGTGAGAATTTTTCTTTTTTGTTTTGCAAAAAAGATTTTATGCCTGGTTTGAAAGAGTTTTGAACACATTTATTGGCTTTTTTTGTTGCCTGTTTCTTAAGTGGAAAAATAAAAATCAATAACACAGGGCCAGTCAGTTAGAACTCCCGGAGCACAAGAGAAACGCATCTCACAGGTGTTAGAGCTGATATAAAAGTGGGGATTTTTAATAAGGCACTTCAGTTCGGTTGTGAGCTTGGAACTAATAAGATTATATATCTATCATGAGAAAGTCTTCATTTCACACCTGTTTTGCAGAGCTGCTGCGATCCCAGAGGTCGTGCGTGAGTATGACTTCATATCTGTGAGTTTCCTGATGCCGGTGGATCTAAGCATCGGCGGCTGAGGCTCCATTTAGAGCCGTGTGGTTGTGGCTGCTTTTCTGATACATTTATTTACAAGATACACTCAGCTTACTTGATGTGGTTTAAGAAGCAGTGCCTGTGTACCGAGGTCACAGGCGGGGAGACAGCGAGGGCCAGGGCCACTCACCCCACCCCGGGGTGGCTCTGGTTGTAAGACAGATGCCATGGGTGTGGGCGAAGATGGGCAGCGACTCCTTCAAAACGAACATTTTATTAAAGCTAGAAGAAGACTTTTTTTTTTCTTATTTTTATCTCCTTTAAAACACATACAGTGACAGATACAAAGTAGGCCAATAGTTAAGATTTTAGGAGGTTTAGCAGAGCTCAGCAAAACTGCTAAAACAAAGCAAAATTTCTCAACAAAGCTTTATCGGTTTTGATTCAGCGTGTCTGGAATGAAGCTGAGGAATCTCAAGACTTTACTATCATCTGAGGTAAATTTAGTAGCCGAGAGCTACTTATCAAGAAATAATATACTTAATACTCTTGGATTGAATTTTAAATACTCTTTGAGCTCACTGGTTGGCTGGTTTCTGCTCTCTAAGCCCACATACTCCAGGTCCCCACCCAACACCTTTGTAAAATCCTCTCTCGGTTATTTGTTTGAGAATAAAGTGGCCTCAGGTGGAAAGGGTACTTTATAAGACTAAAAGTATGTTTCCATAATCTCCTCAGAAAGGAAGTAGTTGGGACAGAAGACGCAGGTCCAGACAAAGGAAAAAGAGTTTCGTTATATCATCATATTTACCATAGTATGAGAAGAAAAACTGACCTTCAGGAAACATTTAACCATCTTTTTAGAACTAAGCAAATTGGTGCAGAGAAAGCTCCAGTTACTGGTTCAAGGCCCCATCACTCAGGGGGCCTCATGAGTTTAAGGCTTTTGATATTCAGTTGGAGGGTTCCATCTCCAGACATCCGCCAGTCATTAGTCCTTTAGAGACAAAAGTCTGACCAAAATCTGACTGTGCTTCATGGCATGGCTTTGAAAACAAAATGAATAAAAGCTTAGTTTATGAATCCGCTAGTAAAAGCCATGTGAACAGCTAAAATACGAGGGTTTCTTCTTTCATTTACTGACAGTTAGGTTATGTCTAATTTAGGTGTATGTACGAGAGGGAAGAAGAAGGGGAGAGGGAGGGAGGGAGGGAGAGAAAAGAGAAACTTGCAGCAAAGAGGTTTATTGTATTTCCAAGCAAAGAAAAGTCTGAACTGGGTCTTATCAAAAACAAGAGGCTGATATCCAGACTCAATTATAAACCTGCTGCCTGTGACTCTCTGTGAGGAAAGACAGTACATTACAAGTTTTTTAGGTCACGTGAAAAAATTCTATGTCATTCTGATTTCAAGCCTTGGTCATTCTCCACCACATCCTTTCTCTATCTCTAAAAATTAAATTTATAGTTTCACTCTCTGGGGTCTACTTACTGTCTTCAACAAGATAGAAAAATGAGAGTGCTTTGCCCAGGACCTCAACCACAAAATATGAATTGCATTTTAAATCATACGATGAACAGAAAAAATAATAATTCACAAATGTCAAGTTTAATCCATAGGTAATATGGCCGACATGTAATTCCCTGGTAGTTATATTTAAACTGCTGGGCTCTGATGCTTTTTAACTGTCTTAAGTAATGTTTTGGGAGCAGCATTGTTGCATTTTATAAAACCAGGTTATTGATTGTCTAAGGACAACTTAAGATGAGGTTTGGAAGTCGGAGGGTTTGTGGCAGCATGTAATGAGACCCTTAGCTCCTGCGGCTGAAGGGCAGAAAAAGATGCTCTGGTTTGAAGAGGGATGTTTCTATCAGGGGAGAAGGCAAAAGTGAAGGTTTGGCCATTCCCCAGTCCCTGCAGGCTACTTGTGTGGACAGAACAGCGGGCAAAGGAAGGAGCTGTCCATCTGTGAGGGGCGATGGCCGTGTCATGAGAAGAACACAGGGTTGCTATAACACACTGGGGACAGTGAAGAATAGTTTAGATTTTTGTCACATGATTAGGGCAGAGACAGTGACTCGGAGTGTCCGCTTAGCAGTTCTCAGTATCCCCCCGTCTAACTGACACATGCAGTGGCCCTGACCCGAGAAGGTGGCGATCGGCAGTCTCATACCTCAGAGGGAGGATCTAAGTCACCCATCCAGGTGAGCCACTTGGACCAGCACAGGCACCTGCCAGAGTGAGGGAAATGGAAAAGTGAAGGGTGGGAGAAAGACTCAGTGTCCTTATAGATCCCACACCAGTTCCAACCTCAGGAAATATGATCTGTCCCAGGAATATTTCTCTTGACAACTGTCCCCATGAAGAGTCCCACTAGAATCCTAGGGAAGCTGTTTCCAATGGATTAGAAAGGTACAAAGGGTGAAATGTAGTAGATATTGTTGTATGAGGGAAACCCCCCCCCCAACTGAAATGATCTTCTAGAGGGTGGGCCCCTTGTAGTACAGGCTTCCCCCGGTAGGCGAGTGTTCTAGAAATCTATCTGTATCAGTGTACCAGCTGCTATTTTTGTGAGAGGCTGCATTCGGCTTCAATAAATTTTTCTGAAGGCTCTTTCAACACGTTTGCCCATTTCATGATAGGTAATTCATGAGCACACCTGCCCAGTGTGCTGAGTGTTCAGCAACTTTTGACCAAAAACAGCATGACCCCCATGCCCCACCCTCCCTATTCACCCAATCTTACCCCTAGTGACTTTTTCTTTTTTTGATTAAAAAAAACCTCAAAAGGAAATGTTTTGCTGGTGTGAAGAGGTGAAACAAAAAATGGCAGAAGCAGTAAAAGACTTAAAAATTGATGAGTTCAAACTGTTTTTTTGCAGTGGGAAAAAAGTCTTGATAAGTGTATTGCATCAAATGGAGAGTACTTTGAAGGTGATTGAAGTTTAAATATGTAAGAATAAATACACAATTTTTAAAAAATATTTTATTTATTTATTTTTAGACAGAAAGGGAGGTAGGGAGAAAGAGAGGGAGAGACACATCAATGTGTGGTTGCCTCTCACGTGGCCCACTGGGGATCTGGCCTGCAACCCAGGCATGTGCTCTGACTGGGAATCGAACCAGCGACCCTTTGGTTTGCAGCCCACACTCAATCCACTGAGCTACACCAGCCAGGGCTAAATACACAATTTTTAATAAATAAATTCCAGGAGTGTTTGGGGGGCCACCACATCATATGTTGCCCACCATCCACACAGGATCAATTCATTCATTTCCTCTGATGCCAAAACTTCTACCTGCTGGAAGTTCATAGTTGAGTCCCTCCCCAGGAACTGCTGTGGGCTGTGGGGATTGACTCACTTGAGATTAGACTTTCCTCCCAGAGAAATTTCTTATCAATGATTGACTTATATGCTCCTTTGGCCTCAACTTGGGACATTTTTGAAAGGCCCTCCCAGCCTCAGACTTCCCTGCGGGATCGGCGGGGGCATCTGTCACAATGCAGCCCTGCCTGCCTTCTTTCTCTGGCATGTCTCTTTCCTCCTTCACAGGTTTGGTTTCATTTGGACGGCTCCTTCATAAATCTCCTGCAAGCAAATCTCAGCCTCAGCATCTATTTCCTTGATCAAGACAGCCTTTGATATTTCCTTCAATATTTTTTTTCCTTTTCCAGAACTTTTTGTTTAAAAAAAGTTTTCACCTTCTGCTCAGTTTTAGAAGTTTAACACCTCAAAATCATACTCAACACATCCCTCCAACTTGGTCTTGGCCATCCCCAATCAACCTATAAACGAGCCTTATCAGTTTACTTACGGAGTCTTTCTCCAAACGATCTGTTCTCCGTCCGAACTCCTGGTTGGAGCTACCCTTCTTTCTTGCCTATGACTGAACCTCTTTTTCTCTTGTATCCATTGAAATCATTTTTCACACTTTGGTGAGAGTGATCTTTCCAATACACAATTGGTGAGTCACCAAAAAAGGTTTGGTTAAAGAACTTTTTCTTAGAGACCCTGCACGTGGCAGACCTGCCCGGGAAATGGGCCTCAGCTCGGCTATTCCTCCCCTTCCTTTCAATCTCCATATTTCTTTCAGTTTTGGACCTTTGTGCATGGTGCCCCCTCCCGGTCCTACCCCTCCCTGCAGGGAGCTCTCCCTCCAACCCGACACATGGGAACACCAAGACTCAGTCTTCTCATCTACAAGACGGGACTAATCTCGCATCGGGCAGGGCTGTTTAAAGAGGAAATAAAATAAAACACATATCTGACATGTTAGTTCTAAAACATTTGTCCTAGCATTTTAAGTTTTGTCCTTCCGTCTTTTCCTTGGGATTTCTCAGAGCTTCAATGATAAGGGCAAACTCTCCATGACTGATTTTTATCAGTTCAGAAATCCATAATGCTTCTGCTGTGAAGCAGCCCCACACTGAAACAGTTAATTACGGCCCGTAATTCTGCACCTTTGTCAAAGGTAGATGTTGGCTGCTATAATTTCCAAAATGACTCCTTTGTTCTGAAATCTGTTTAAAGAGTAGGTAAAAGCCATTCATGAAATTTACATACTTTCAGGGACACTGACATGAAGAAAAAGGAAGAGTCCAAATAAATGAGCAAGTAAAAGAACATTAATTAACACCTAATTAGTAATAGCAGAGTGAAGTTGCCAATAATTTTAAAATAAATGGAATCTTTAGTAAACATATTAGGTGAGAGCTTAGCCAAATTCTCCTTGAGTTAAGATTAGTGCCATTTTAAAAGGAACATCAATGTCAGGATATATGTAACTAACTTGTTACAGCAAGAAGAAAGAACATTTAAAGGGCTCCAGATGCCTGTAGAACATGGAAGTGTAGTGCAATTCTGAGAGTAAAAAAGTATATGTATTCAAACCAGAAAGAAAATATCATTTAAATTAAGTCTAGAATTATTGGAAAATTCTATTAAGACATTATCATTGTTAAGTTAAAAAAAGTTTGATTTGGAAAATTAGAAACCATGAATATATAACAGCTATTTTTTAAAGCATCTTCGCCATCTTGAAGAAATTCAGTAAACATTAAATGTTCAGCAGCATGTCTAATTCCCCTAAGGAAACACCTTATAATTTTCAGCTATGCCCACTATGAATCGCTCTAGCAAACAACACTGTGCTTTTAGCAGGAAAGACACATCAAAATAAGTGACAGTGACAAAGATAGAAGAATATGAGCCAACAGGTCCAAGCACTGCCATCGTGACTGCTTCTAAGGGCTTGGCCTTTGCACTCAATCGGATTTGGGCCAAATCCTTTCATTTTTCCTTGCCAGCTATGTAGCTAGGCTGGCTCTTTGACATTTCCACACCTCAGTTTGCTCATCTGTTAAATGGGATAACGATACATGCACATAGTGTTGTTGTGAAGATGCAGCAAAATAAGCACCATGAAATGGAGAGCCAGATTCGGACTGAAGCAGTGTGACCAGGGCCCACATGCCTTTTCCCCACAGGTTGACTGAGTCATGACAAACATAACGTTGTATAAGCTTAAGGTATACAACTTGGTGCCTTGCAAGATCTTCTCTATTGGCAACTTTCAAGTATATAACAGTATCATACATAACAGATAACAGTATAGTATTCCCTATATTCACCATGAAGTGCATTGGATCCCACGACCTACGCATCTTATAAATGAAAGTTCGTACTCTTTGGCTAACATCTATTTCCCCCAGCCTCCTCCCTCTGGCAACCATCAATCTACTCTCTGCTTCTATAAATTCAACTTTAATAGATTCCACATATAAGTGATACCATGTAGTATTTGTCTTTCTGGTTCATTTCACTTAACATCATGCCCTCCAGGTTTATCTATGCTGTTGCAAAAGGCAGGATTTATCTTTTATGGCTGAATGATATTTTATATACATGTATATATCTCCGAGCTTCTTTATCTTGGTTATTCTGAATCATGCTGTAAGGAACACGGGAGTGCACATCTCTCTCCAAGATACTGATTACACCCAGAAGTGAAATTGCTGGACCATAAAGTAATTCTATTTATAATTTTTTGAGGACTCTCCATACTCTTTTCCACAGAGGTCCACCAAAAATGCACAAAGATTCCCTTTCCTCCACATCCTCCTGTTGTTTCGATGAGGGCCATTCTAACTGGTGTGAGCTGATGTCTCACTGTGGTTTTGACTGCATTTCTCCGGGGTCACACTTTTGACTCTTACTCTTAAAACTTACCTACTCTTGCTACACAGCAGGTGTGCCTAAAACCGAGGCACTGCTGAATAGAGGCGGATATTATTTAAACTATAATTGTTTGTATTGCACATTTAAATATTTGTACAAAATTGGTCGACATTATAAGTAACTGAATTTGGCCACCATGTATCATATTCAGAGATTAAATATTGTCTGGGACAGAATCAAGAAACCCCGGGAGTGAGGAGTGAGGGAGAAGGGAGAAGAAAGGAAAATATTCAATAAGAAATCCAGCTGCTAGTTGATATGTTACAAGCCTGTACTATAATATTTAAGTTCAGATAATCACATAATAAAATGCAGAGATCTTAAGGTCTGAAGAGCTTGTTCGATGAGGAAGTGACTGAAATTGGGCATAAAGGAAATTCTTGAGGGGTGGAAATGTTCTCTCCCTCGTTCTTCGTAGTGATTACCTAGGTGCATACAGCTGATACTACTAATTAACATGAATGTGGCCAAGAATACCGAGTATGGCAGACGCTTTGGGGGAATATGCTAATACATGTAAACCACTTACAGCAGCAGCCAGGACACAGTGACTATGCAGTAACACTTGTTATGATTATTCATAGGCCAATTTGGGTAGCCCTCCAAGTGTGCAGAGGTGAGAATTAGGCTGGAGAGAGGAACAAGGGGTCAGATCATGGAGGGACACCAGAGTCACACCAAGAAGTGTGTACTCTGGCCTGACACCAGCAAAGAGCACATTTTTCAGGGCATGGTACACTCAGATTTGTATCACGTGGCAACACGTTAGAAGCAGTTTGGAGGATAGTTTGGCAAAGTGAGAGAAAAAAGGCAGGGTAAGCTTCATTTCATCATCTGTAAAATGAAGAGAATAACAAAAGCCTAATATAACTCACATTGTTGGAAGTGACAGAGAAAATGATGTAATGTGTAACAAAGGTTGCTGACAGATACAATATTCTCTGGAGAATAAGGGCAACATGATGGATGTGTGATGATATTGGGATGTATGAGTTTGGCTTGGAGATCCTGAGCAAGTAGCTCTGAACCACAGGGACATATTCAGTAGTAGATCAGCCCACCCCTTCCCATTTCCACTTGCCTACTGCTCTCACTAGTGAGTAATAATGGCGAAGATTAATTATACAGCCGTGACTGTATTGGCATATTCTACACACAAAGAGTTAAAAAGAAAGGAAGAAGTCTTCCATTGTCTGCATGTCCACCAGCAGTCAAAGTGAAGGTCATCCCAGAACTTCACAGAACGGCATAAACAAGTGACTAAATGACTTACAAGGATCACTGGAGAAGGGGAACTTCCCCAGGGAAGGCTCTGAAAACGCCCTGCTTGCCCCGTGCTGTTGGCCTGGGGGGCTGTGATTTTTTCTAAAAAAGTTCTTAGCTCTGATGTCTTTTGTGTGTCAGAGAAGTGAAATGAAGTCTCCTATAGTTACAGCCTGAAGTAACACAAGTTAGGAGTAATTTTAATGTTCACTTTAATTTAATTAAATGAATGGAAAACTGCCCCTTGCAAATGTATTATCCCTTGCCAATTAAGTCATTAACAGGGCCTTGTAGCTTAATTCTCTTTTAAGATAAACAATTTTCTGACAATTTACTGTTGCATTGTGTACTCAGTAGCCTTTCACCTAAGTGTATTTATTTTAAAGATTTTATTTATTTTTAGAGAGAGTGGAAGGGAGGGAGAAAGAGGAGAGAAACATTGATGTACGAGAGAAATATTGATTGGTTGCCTTTCGTGTGCCCCCAACGGGGAACCTATCCTGCAACCCGGGCATGTGCCCTGACTGGGAATCGAACCAGTGACCTTTCGGTTTGTGGGATGATGCCCAACCCATTGACCCCACCAGTCAGGGTTCACCTAAATTTAAATTGCACAAAGCTGAATAATAGTTTAAAAAGCAAATCTGCAAAGCAAGAATATTGGGTATAGTCCTGTCCCTCCTAGACAGTAGCCAGAAGCCACACATGCCTGCTGGGTGAGTCTAGAATTCTGAAACTTAATACCAAAACTAGGGTGTAAAATATCTCATACTTTCAATATTGATTTTATGTTAAAAATAATATTCTGGGTATCTTGAGTTACATAATGTATTGTAAAAATTAAATTTACTTGATTCTTTTTTGTTTAACCTGATAAAGTAGCCACTATCCTTAATGTGGATACTAGGAAAGTTTTAATTCCATATATATGATCTATTTGTGACCTGCGTGGTTCTATTGAATCGTGCTAGCACAGACCCTCCACAGTGACATTAGATAGAAGATTAAAAGTCCGTACATGCGTGAATGCGTGTCGGGCTCGTGTAAGATGAGGCAAGGACAAACTCCAAGAAAAGATCTAAAGAGACAGAATTGGCAGGGGAAGTCTGGGAGGTGACGGGTACAATTCTGAGCTTAGGGTGGTCAGCTAAGCAAAGAAGAGTCACATGGGCAGCGTGGACCCAAGGGGCAACACCCAAAGGACAGTGAATACTGTGCTATTTGCTGCTCAGAGCACATAACACATGGATGCTCACTCTAGATCTGAGGCACCATGTTTTAGCTCTATTTCCTTTTCTCTGCTAAAGTGGGTATTTTTTAAAAATAAAACTAATGTTAATAGTTATGCCATGTGTATAATTTAGGTACCCTGATTTTGTTTCACCCAATATTATGTCGAACATTTTCATAGGACATTTAATTGCCTTCAAAACTGCCAGGTGAGATGGCCATATAAATGTCCATTATATAGCTATACCATCAGTAACATAACTATGTTTGACTATTGGCCATTTGTTATGTCCCAGCACTTACCAGTACAGAACATACCACTGTGGCCAGCAATTTGAACCTCCATTGACTTGTGAGAAGTGACCACGTAAAACTCTTTGTCGATTAAATAAGATAGTTTACATTGCAGAGGGCATAATATGTAGCAGAGACTTCATGAGGTTAGTTCATTTCTCCCTATTTGTATGGAATCAGTCCTGGAGAGACTTTCAGGGAGCCTTAAATCGACCCCAATTCTGGGTAGCATGAGTTTACTGAAGGTGATCTCCGAAGAACCTGCAACTCTCCTGGCAACTGGCCAGTAGGTTTCCAGGCTCCCATCCCTCCTGTCTCCCTTCATCTCTCTCCTCCTCTTTCCTTCTGTTTCCTTCCTTCCTTCCATCTTTCCTTCCATTATAGTGGATTGATTAAGGGCACACTTGCCAAAGTCATATTCTCTGGGCTCAAATCTCAATTCCACCATTTACTAACTACAGCATAGTATTCACATCTGAAGGATGAGCCCTAATAAGTGCTCAATACACGTTTGTTTAAAACATATACTTAGTTCCTTGCATTATACTTGTTTAAGTGGGTGTTTAAACTACTAGTCATGCCTAGCTCATAAACTGGGAATCCCTAACATGGATTATTGCAATAATCCTCTCATGAATCCAGGCTGATTGTGGGGATTAAATGAGACCAGGCTTTTACAAATCTTAGTACAGAAATTGATACATAATGTTCTCTGTTATGAGTTAATAAAATGATGATACAATAACAATAATAACAAATGAAAATGTAATTATTTATCATAACAAACAACTACTAAGTAAACAATACATATATTTGAGGCTGGAAATAGGTACTGTGGGAGGTTCTGAGCCTTTGCTATTCAGACACAGGTACTACCTCTGAGGGAGAGGTTTACAGGCACCAAGAGGAACTCCAAACAGTCATTTCAAACTAAGCAGAATTTTGCTATACTTCTGACTGTGAGTCACATTTTTAAAAACTTCATTATGACAATCAAAAATAATTGCAAATTAATTTGCATCAAGTGTGTGGTCTCCCTATAAATACCACAATGTGTTATTAAAATCATTCAAAAATTAAATTTAGTTGTTTAAATCTCACATACATAAGTTTCCACACTTGCTGTGGCACATCAATGTGTTCTATTTTCCTTTCTTTTAAGTTATTCTGGGGGAAAAAATACCTCTTTTTAACAGCACAAGACAAGGAAGTTCTTACATTTCCTCCCTTTTCCTTCTATCTCCCTGCTCAGTCATTTGTCATTTCACATCAACTTAGGCTCATGTTTTTATTTCAATTTCTTTGAACTCCCAGATTTTGCACTATGAAAGAAGATCCAGAATCTGATGCAGGAATCAATGACTTCTTCTAAGAAGGAAACAGGAAAGGGGGAGGGTTTCAAACACTTATAAATTAATAAGTGAAAATGTGAAAATGGTACAAAGTGCTCCATGTCCTAACAGTTATAAAAAAACCCTGCATGCTGAGGCTGTGTGGAGGCAGCAGGTACCCTCTGAGTGCGCAGTGGGGGTGGCTAAGGCAGAAGAGTGCGGTTATCATCTGTACCGCTCATGAGAAAAGAATGTTTGGGATTGCGTTCCCCTCAGGAAAGACCATGCTTTCTAGTTACAAAAAAACCCGACGCTTGGACTGATACAAAACAGGCTGAGAGAAGCTGAAGACCACAGCAGCAGCAATCGTCCATGAATTAACAGCCAGCCTCACAGAGAGGCATGCCAGTAGATACTGCCCACACACGTCTCTAATGTAGCATTATGCTCATTTCTCTTTGCCATTGGGACAAGCTGGCCACAGAAATATAATGGAAATGCTGAGTCTGTCTGGAATCCGTGGGTTTTGCAAGAATGCAATGCATACTGTGGCTGAAGTTACGGCTCTGCAGGAATCACGGAAGACTTAGGAGGAACATACTGTATGTACAACCTTGCTGGGACTTGAGATGCTCCCTTAGTGCCGGGGGGCAAAGTGGGATGGCATGTAGCAAGAAGCTTCAATTTGGCCCAGCAATACTTCTAAATTACTTTATATTACTGTCAAGCCCCTTGAAAAATGCAGACTAGTGGCTCTTCATCTTGGCTGGAAAAAAAAAATCACCTGGGAGGTTTAGAAAATACTACTTCCCAGATATCACACTTAAATAATCTGAAATATGAGAAAATTTAAGGAGATAGGGACCCAGATATTAACATCACTTAAAAAAAGATCCCAGTTGATTCTAACATACAACTGTAATTGAGTAGCATGGTGCCAGCTGAAAACCCAGGCCTCTGCTCTCAATATTTTTTCTGGAAATATGCAACTTACTTGCTTCACTTGTATGTGACTTTAATTTTATCACAATTTACTAGGGAGGATAATGTAATTAATTTATCTGGTGTAGCAAAGGGCTGACTCTCTCCTTTCCTGCTCAAGAGGAAGATGAGCCATTAGGCAAGCCTATAAATCAACAGCCTCCAGAGTAACCCGTGGAAACAGCAGGGGAGACAGGCCCTCCCCGTCCACCTTCCGCCATTTTAGGTAATAGGACGTTGTGTTCATTTATAGGCTAATTAATAAGCTATGGATAGCCCTGCTTTAATGTCCACATAAACTCGTTACATCCGCTGCATGTGTTTGACAAACAGAAAGAGGATAAATGGGGATAATAAAACAAGTACTTCATAAAAATTTAAATGAGTGTCTTGGAGTATTCTGTACAGAGGATGGAAAAGAAGACAGGAAATAAGACAAAAGCACTAATCTTGGAAAAAGAATTAGAATCCAAAAGAACAGAATAAGGGAATCTTAATACTTTAGATGGGGTGGGGGGCAGGGATCTAGTCCATAATGTAACTCGGCGAACATTTAAAAAAGGTTTTTTTGCCTGGTCCAAGTTTCAGCACCTGCCTGCCTCGCTGGATGAATGTTTTCTGGCAGCGGGCCTCCCACAGTCCTGCTGGAGGGGATGACAGGCCGGTCACTCGGTCTTGATGACCATGTGACACTTCCCCACTCCTAGTTTCCAGCTCACATGGTTAGAGAACACTCAGAAGTCTGGGGATTTGGACTCTCATCCACATTTATTAGGCAACGGAAAAAACCCAATAGATTCTAAAATATTTCTCAGTATCCACAACTAAAATGAACAATATATCAAGAATACAGTGATTGCTAATAAATATTTGTTGAATGAATGAATGTGTGATTGTTCAACGACAAGTTGAATCTGTACGGGCAACTCAAAAAACTCTCTCTTGCCTAATAGATAAGAAGCCAAAGAGCCAATGAGAAGTGTGGGAATTCTTTCCACATGCATATAAACACGCAGTCCTGAGAATTTACGCGTAAAGAGCACGGCTCCGCGTGAGGAAAAATTATTCCCGTGTGGAAAAGTGTGGATCATGTCAGTGGAAAAGGAATTCTCTAATAGGAATTTGGCAAAAATGTATCTTAAGAAATTCTGTCTTGAAGAGTCTCTCCCTCCCAGAGTCAAGAGACTTAAGTTAATAAGTCCATGAAATTCTTCTCTGTCTCCTAATAGTTAACAGCCCTAGTTAGCTTACCCTCAGTTTACTTGTCTCTTGTTTAATGCATACCCTGGTCCTGTCTGCCATCAGACCTGAATTTACATCCTAATGCTCTGTTACTGAGTAAACCTACCCCTTATCTATTCCCTTCCCATATATCCTCATGACCCAATTGGAAATCCCTGTTCTGCATAAGCCCATGAATAATCAATCCAATGTAAATGTGTCCTAAAGCTTCTAATAAAAAGCCTGGCTGAGCTACTCCCGAGGTCTTTTGAAGATGGAGCGAAAGACCCGTGGCTGCCGGCCTCTAGTCTCCAAGCATATCGCTGGGTGAGTTTGATTCACGCAATCGGTGTGGTCCCCCCCACGGATTTTGCAGGATGAAATCTGCGACAGAGAAGGCTTTCTAAGTCTCTAAATTTGTCAGGATAATAGAAACATGGTGAAGCCCACACCTCTGATATGCAGACTCAGTGTGAACTGCAAATACTAAAAATTAACCAGAAGTTTAGAACATCTCCTGCACTTCCTCTATCTCTATCAGTATACTAATAAGTCTGCAGTAAAAAAAAAACAGTGGATAATAGCTAGGAGAACTATAAGAGACATGGCCTCTCTTAGAAACAGAAAAGGAAGCCCCAAAGCTAAAAAAAAAAAAAAAAAAAGGAGTCAAACACAAGGTCACTAAAAGAATTTTAAGCATTTGGTCTTTGTAGTTACAACAGTTATTCTACATTGCCCATCTTTTTGCTCAGGCAACATAAATTCACACACTCAATGTCAATTTGCCTCAGTATCTTCTGCCCTATAAAATAAGTAAGACTTTTAACAATAACAACAACAAAATAAAATTTAAAGGCAAAAAAGCCTTATGTGGAAAAGCAATAACCAGACCCAGAGTCAGATATAACAGAGATTGAAATTATCAGAGTTTAAAGTAAATATAATTAGTATGTTAAAGACTGCAATGGAAAGCTAGAAAACATTGAAAACTAGATGGGTAGCAGGAGAAGATAGATGGTCAATAAAAGAAAGAATCACATAGACACACACCCTAAAATAAAAAAGTATCAAATGAAGAATGGCCCACATGGGTTCATCAGTAGTCTTGACACAACTAAGAAAAAAAAAATCAGGAAACCTAAGGATAAGTCAATAGAAATCATCCAAATATAGAAAGGCAAATATAGAATAAATAAAAATAATGAGTAGATTATCCAAAAATGGCGGCCCAGTGTAACGTAGCTATGGTTGGAAGGAGAAGAGAGAAACAGAAGAAATACTAGAAGTGACAATGGCTAATCATTTTCCAAAATTAGTGATAGATAATAAACCAAAGACCCACAAAACTCAGAGAATCTAAGCAAGATGAATACAAAAGACGAAACAAAATAAAAACAAAATGCCGAGGCACATATACAAATTAAAGAAAATAAAAGACAAGAAGAAAATCTAGACAGTAGCCGTGGGAAGGAAGGGGCACTTCACCTACAGAGAAAGGAGGACAACAATTATGCATTGTTTTCATAAGAGAAGACACAAACAAGACAAGACAATAATATATTTGGTGGACTATATAAGATAATCATGTTCTGGAATCATATGACCTGAGTTGGAATTCTGGCTCGTTCACTCTTTAGTTTTGTGAATATAGGTGCTCATTTAACCTCTTGGGCCTTAGTTGACTCAGCTGTGAAATTTGCATACTATTTATCGCTACTTCATTAAATAGTCAAGAAAATAAAATGAGACAATCCTATGAAGCCTAGTGCTTAGTACTATGAAAATACTGTGTCTAGTACATAGTGATGATTAGAGAAACATAGTGCTTAGTTGCTCAAGCACAGAAGAATTAGGTATTTTTACCAACAGGTAACAGAGCAATTGGTAAATGTGAAGATGCATAGACAAGGGCTGTTTCAAAATCACGTGGACAATCTCGTATATTTCATAGACTAAGCTGCTTTGATCCAACACATAATGTATTCTGATCCTACAAGTTTCGGTAGTGACTTAATGGAGAAAACAGGGGAATGCATAGCTCTTAACATATGAAAGATGGCCACCTCACAAAACTTAGGTGCACAATGGCCCAAGGGACTGTCAGTCCAAGCTTCTCAACAGGTAGTTGAGAAAAATGGTACCCAGGAATATAAAATCACGTCTAGTCACTTAGTAACTTAGGGACAGACCAGGATGAGGTCTAATATTCACCTATTGCCTATTTCATGATGTCATGTTGTTTTAGATGCCTTTTGAATGGCTTAAGTACATCTATTTAAAGTTAGAAAGAGATTTATTGATCTCTCTCTATATAGATAGATAGATAGATAGTAGATAGATAGATAGATAGATAGATAGATAGATAGATAGATAGATAGATAGATAGATAGATATTGCAGTCCCAAGAGATTCTGGTTAACCCCATGTTTTTCTCAATAAAAATAAAAACTGTTGTTTTTTTCTGTGAGAACCAAAAGTGACTCTTCCACTCCCGTGAACCCACAGTTGGTAACATGGGGGAAAGGCTCAGATGCATGTGCGTGCACGTTCAGCATGGATGCTCCGTGATGGCCTCCACCACTTGTCACTGTTTCGGTTCTCGCTCAGGGTAATGGAGCCCTGAGGGAAAACTGAGACCTGCTAGGTGCCCTCACACTACAATTCATTCTAATCTCTTCATAAAAGTGTGAAGAAAGAAGCAAATCAAACAAAATGTGTCCATATTTAGGGTTGCCAGACAGACAGCTTAAATAATGCAACTTTTATGTTTCCCGCAATAGGCGTACCTGTAAATCCTGTTCTCTCTCCATCAAAGGAAAGCAAACTCTGAAATTGACCCAGCAGCCTCTTATCTGACCAATATTTTCAGTTATCTGTTACACACCACATTTCTCCCCCATACTTATCGACATTTCCTGATATCTGCCTTCAGAAAAGCTACTTACTGGTCAAACGGCTTTGTGAAGCAAACAGTTCAGACCCTGGGGATGAAGGAAAGTAAATGCCTGGTTCGAAGTTGGCTGAGCTTAAAAGAGCTAATCAGTGAGTGACCCTTAGAGAAATGTTATCAAGATGACATCCTCTCCGAAGCAGTGAAAGAGAAAAGGGAGAGAGAATTAGGACAGGAAGGAAAAGTGCCAAAGGGGGAAAGAGTCCCTTTAAAGTTCCTTCAGCTCTGAATTGAGCACTTTCAGACACAGCATGGTTCCTTGCAGCCTTTCCCACAATCAGATGAATTTGAGTTGAGTTCTCAAAACTGAAAATTACTCCAGGACTGCTTATTCCAACTTCCCCTCTTAAATCCTTTTCTCACTACAACCCCACAAGCAGAGAGGTCCAGCCTAAATTTCGAAAAATCCAGTATGTTGAAAATGCCACATTGCTCAGCAGCTCATCCCTTGGTTAGAAGTCTGCCTTAGAAATTCTTGCCCATGAACAGAAAATCAGCAGAATTCTCAAGCAGTACACCAACAGATGGAAATACCATTCTTTTGCATGTTCTCAGAAATATAAACTAAAACAGTAAGATGGGTTTTTTCATATAGTATGTTAGGAAATGTATATCATATGTGTCTTAGTCAGTTTGGGCTGTAATGACAAATTGCCATAGACCTTCTCCTTTGCAACCACTGTGAATCCCCCAAACCTTGGCCCTTGCTCTCTGGGCTTGCGGAAGGGGATGGTAATCTTGATGGTCTCTGAGTCACCTTTGCGGTCATTTTCCCTCATCTTGGACAATGGTCTTGGCTTTGATTTAGATGACTGTTGAATCTCCTTATCAAATTTGGTCCACCCTTCATGTTTTCTTTAGAGCTGGCTCTCATTTTTTCCAGTATGGATAGGCTAAGAATTTTATACATTATTTAGTTCTAGTTCTCTTTTCATTAACAATTCCATCTTTAAGTCATTTATCTCCTCATATTTTAGAAGCAGGAGGAACTAGGCTGCTTCTTCAACACTTTGCTGGGAAATTTCTTCAGCCAAATATTCAGTCTCATTTGGTGAACCCCAAGGAAAAATTTATCTGTAAAAATGGACTTCTGGTTAACTAGGCCTGAATTAATAACCAGAGTCTAGTGGCCATTGCTGACAGGGGCCTGTCACACATTCTGCATTTCAGCAAAAGCTCCAGAATGAGCTTTCAACTTCCTGTAGTGTGCCTCCGCCTGTGAACTTCATCGGAGGCAACCACTGCAGGGAAGACCTGGTTTCATCTTTTGTCCAATGGGCTGGGGCCTGCCCCATCCAATCAGAATTACAGAAATTTTATTCTTACTTGCATAGATATCTACCAGTGAGAACTGCAAAATTTGGACCAATCATAACTGCACAATTTAAAAACCTCATTTGCATGACATGGACCAAAATGAAAACTATGGGTGGAAAGTTTCTGAATAGAAGGTAGCCCCTCCCTATCTAGGCAGAGCACAGTGTAGGCTGCTGCCTGAGTCTGTGTCTCCAAGGCTGCTACTCTTTTTGCCCAAATACATGCTATTCTTTATTTCTATTAAAGTCTAAAATTAATTTTTGGTTGACACATCAATCACAAGTTTTATGTTTCTATGACACAAACATAATTCAGCCAAACTCTTGGCCACTTTATAATGAGAATCACCTTTCCTCCAAAGTTCAATAGTGTGTTCCTTCTTTCCATCTGAGGTCTTATCAGAATGGCCTTTACTGTTCGTATTTCTCCTCACATTCTGTTTGTGACCACTTAGGGTTTCTCTAATAAGACTGAGGCTTTCACTACAGTGTTTCTATTTTCTTTCTGGGCTCCGATTGGAATCACCCTTAGTGGCGCCTTCATAGCAATGCAAGCTTTTTCTAGCATGCATGTGAAAATTCTTCTAGCTCTTATCCACTACCCAGTTCTAAAGTCAATTCCACATTTTACAGATTTGTTATAGTTGTACCTTCATTTCTTGGCACCAATTTTCTGTCTTAGTCTGTTTGGGCTATTCTAACAGAATACCATAGACTGGGTGATTTACAGATAACAAATTTACTTCTCACACTTCTGGAGGTTGAAACTCTAAGATCATGGTGTTAGCAGATAGACGGTCTGGTGAAGTCCTGCTCTCTGGTTCAAGTGCTGAACTTCCTAGCTGACCCTCACATGGCAGAAGAGATGAGAGAGCTCCCTTGTGCCTCTTATAGGAGGGCACTAGTCCCATTCATGAGGGCTTCACCATTATAATGTAATCACCAAATAAAACCATTGTATAGGGGGTAGCTTTCAATATATGAATGAGGGGGTGGGAGGCACAAACATTCAGACTAAGGCAGGTATAACTTAACCTAGTGTTAAAAATAAATGTTTTATGTTACAATTACAAATGTGGAAAGGTTGGTAAATCATACTCCTTCTCTCCAGGAAAAGTAGACAAGATACTGCTTGGATATTCATTACTTGCTAAGAAGGGATCCTTTAATGATATCAAGGATGTTACAACTCACTCCTAACAGTTGCTTATCAACATTGTGTTTGCATTATACTTCTCTTTCTTCAGGCTAAACGAGATATAAATCATGCAGCACTGAGTAAGCAGTCTTATATTCACCACATAAAGGAGGGGACTCTGACAGAAATACATGAGTTTAAGCAATTCAAGTCGTTGACATCTTGAATTGTTACATGAAAAATCATTTGGTGAGATTTGGAGGGATTATAAAAAATACATATGGTAACTCAAGTTATATTTGTTTCAGTTGCAGCTTTCATTTGAATGACTTTAAACACGGCTATTATATGAATCCTAGCTCAGCAGTTAAAAAAATAAAGAACAGCGTGTTCCAGAAACTATAAAAGTATATATCTTTCATGCTTCCCTGTACATTCCTCTTCTTTCCTACCAATGTCCAAGAAGCACTGTCTTAGAATAGGCAAACCTCTAGCCAAACAGGAGTCTAGAAACTCCAGATGGGCACCATGCTGTCCTAGAAATCAATAACATGAATTCTAACTCCAGCAGAAGTAACAGGACATATGTATGTGTGTGTGTATTTTTACGTACACTTGACTACAATACATACAATGATAATGGCCATGATAAAGGCAGACTCTCTCCTTGGCTGGCTTTGAGGAAGCAAGCAGCCATGTTGATAAGGCTTTGTGATGAGAGGTTGAGGTTGGCTTCTGGGGAGTCATATCTATCATTTCATTTCTTTCGTAAGAACCTAGCCTGCAGAGTCTAAGCATCATCTTTTCAGCAGGCAGGACCAGTGGCTAATATTAATGAATTCCTCCTCACTCCCTCCTTCAAAGGTAAAGAATAGGAAGACATTACAGGGAATATAGTTAAAATCCAAGATGGGATCATGTGAAATTGACACCTTCCTAGTCAACACAAGTGTCTTCTTGTATGTCTGGACTCCCCCATCTCAGTTAGTTTTGGGGTTCATAATTGGCAGCATCCCAATGAGACTCTCCTGATCATGTTTTTATTTTATGAATTAGAGTGGACACTCAAGTAAGGATATACTGCTTTTAATTCCTAAGATGTTACTGGAAATTAAAAAAAAGAAAATATTTTAATGATTTACTTATCTGGTCATTACAATATGAATCCAAAGGCAGATAATAGGACAAAAGAAAATGAGCTACCTATAGAACATAAATTTGGGGATTGGAGAGAGCTGAGTGTGAATCCTGACTCTGGTGTTTACTGAATATGGAAAGTCTGAGGAATAGGTCTTGATCTACTGTAATGAGAGACTCTCAATTCATTCCAACGAAATTTCCTTCCTGTGCCTACATTCTCTGACATGAGAGGATCATGTCTCTTCTTTCAAGCCTCCCTCCTATCTGTCCCCAGAACCACATTTCTGGTCTTTTATGGAAATCCATCTGTCTCATTTTTGAGAAATTAGATGGACCTTTTAATGCAATTGCAAAAGTATATACACCATGATATTTTCCCATAGACACAGATGTTTTATTATAGGACCCATTCACTTCTAGTTGGGATGCCATGGAGGGGAAGAGAGAATCCTGAGCCACCAGAGGACCTGGTAGAAAGCAAAGGAGAATAAAACAAGGAGATAAGAGTGGGAAGATAGAGATGTCCAGAATCAGTCTCTCCTCTCAGCCCAGAGAAGGCAGGGACCACATCTGTTATGTCCATCCCATGCCCTTAGTCCCCAGAGCAGGGTTTCACAGACACCTATTATAGGAATAATCAAGTTGACAAGAACAAGGCACTGTCAGAGGCTGGCAAAAGCAATTTCAGTAAACTAACTTATTTTTCAGCAATCATGAACACTGCATCTGAGACTACTTCCTTTTTCTTGGAAGGATCTAAAACTTAATTGGAAGACAATTCTAAGAGCCCTGGGGCCCTGGCCACCGGCAGGCGGCACTGTGCACAGCAGCGAGAAGGGGAACTGCCATGTCTTTTTTTTTTTAATTACTGCCATGTCTTAATCCCCATCATATTTCTGTTCATTAAGCATGTCTGTTCCAATAAATCCTCACTTCCAGGGAGTAAGGTTATATGGGACAAAAATTTGGATATAATTTTTATTTTGTTTTGCAACTCACCTATAAAATATACATAAGGACTTCTCTTGCCTACATTTAATTATTTTTCATGTGTTTGTTTTGCTTTTAAAGCGCAGACATAGTTTTTTGAAGAGCAGGGGTGCAGAAAACTGGTCAGAGTTGGCTGCAAAGAGAAGCCTTCCGGAGCCAATATGCCCCCCAATGAACAAATCACTAACCTCGGTTTACCCCACCATGTGTGTCCTTCAGTTCAGGGAAGGGTGTTATCTGCATGATTATCACATGTTTTTCTTGCGTAGACACTTCTGTGAGACACTTCATTGTGAAAGCCGGGGACAAAGCACACTTCCGCAAAACGGAACTTTGAGATTGTGATCACTAATGTCACATAGCTAATTATGGTCCTGGACAGACCTCAGTGCCTTATGCTGTGGTAATAAAAGTATAAAACATTAGAGAATTTCAGTATCTGATACATTAACCTGCAAATTAACCCCGCATTAGACACCTATGGCCTTTACAGGGCCAAATCTAAGCTCACATCCTTTACCGTGACTCATAATTACCAAAGCCATCTTCCGTCCTTTGCAAATTAGTTCAATAGCCCTGGACCCCGAAGGTAAGTGGTACCTCTGTATCAACCAGTGACTTGGTGTCAGATGGCTGGACTATGACTCAGGAAGCGTTCAATGAGCCTTCATTTTAATGACTGAAATTAAATTACCACATTCTTTCACCTGAAACTTTTTACCAGCCACTAAATCTGTATTTTCCTGTCCTGTGATTTCCTCTGAGCTTTCTCTCTGGCTTCAACAAAAAAGGCAAATTGCTGAATGGGAGATGATACTTGCAAATAATATATCTGATAAGGGGTTAGTGTTCAAAATAAAGAACTCATGCAATTCAAGATTAAAAAACAATCTAATTAAAAATGGGCAGAGGCTCTAAACAGACATTTCTCAAAAGAAGACATATGAATAGCCATAAATCACATGAAAGGATGTCCAATGTCACTAATCATCATGGAGATGCAAATCAAAATCACAATGAAATATCACCTCACACTTGTCAGAACAGCTATTACCAAAAAGACAATAAATAACAATTACTGGCAAGGATGCAGAGAAAAGGGAACCCTTGTACACTGTTGGTGAGATTGTAAATTGGTGCAGCTAATTTGGTGGAAAGCAGTACGGAGTTTGCTTCAAAAGTTCAATCTAGAAGTGCCATGTTATCCAGAAATCCCACTTCTGGGTATTTATTTGAAGAAAATGACAGCACTAATTCAAATGATATATGCACCCCTATGTTCATTGCAGTATTATTTACAATGGCCAATATATAGAAAGAACCTAGGTGTCCATGGATGATTGGATAATGAAGAAGTGGTACATATCAATGGAATATGACTCAGTCATAAAAAATAATGAAATCTTCCCATTTGATACAACATGGATGGGCTTAGAGGTTATTACACTAAGTGAAAGAAGTCAAACAGAGAAAGACAAATACCATATGATTTCACTTATATGTGGAATCTAAAAATAAAACCAAGCACGACAGAAACAGATTCATAGATAGAGAACAAACTGATAGTAGCCAGAGGAAAGGGGTGTGGTGGGATGGCAGGTAAAGGGTATTAAGAGGCACAGACTTTCAGTTAGAAAATAAATAAGTCATAGCATTATAATGTACAGCATAGGGAATAGAGTCAACATCGTACAAACTTGGTACAATGACAGAATGTACCTTTGTAAGGTACATAAATGTGAAATCACTATGTTGTATACCTAAAACTAATATGTCAACTGTACAAAAAATATTTTCTACACTAATATTCTCCACTCTGGCAGATATGACAGTGAGGTTGAGGACTAAGGATCTCTGTTATTGGTGACTAAGATGTAGCTGATCCTCTAAGATATTATCCATACCAGGATACTTTGGAGATCAAAAGCAAGTGCTCTTAATAATTATGCCAAGACAATAGGTGGAAAGGGAGATGTACAGTCACCCTACTAAGAAGACACTGGTGACCTAAAAATATTCTTATAGAATACTGAAGTGGAAAGCAGTTAGTAGTGAATTAAAGAGGTAAAAGGAGATAAAGAAAAACAGAAAATAAACAGACTAGAAAAGAACTTGGCCCCTAGAAGGTGATATTTTAATTCTTTAAAATATTTTAATGTCATATGTAGTTAAGAGATTAAGCTTCGGGATGTTTTTCTTCCAAATCAAATTGTGAATATGCAACTACTGTACCATTATTCTTGATTCCTTGTAAACTTCCAATAAACTTCCAATAAAGTAAGATTAAACCCATTCCCCCACCTTTTAGGCCTTTACAAGGCTGAGAATCTAAGCAAAATGTAAACTTTATTCTGGAGATCTTGCAAACTCCCAAAGGAGCATAAAATATAAAAATATGGTGAGTGACCTGTAACTGCAGGATTAAAACTCTCCTGGCTGACCCAGGATGGTTTATGAGCTGCTGAATTAAACACAGACACAGTTCAACAGCAGGGACCCCTGGAGACTATTTTTCACCTTATCACGCTGCACCTGTAACAGTGAAAGTAAGTCCAGATCTACAGCCGTTGCTCTTGTGATGGATGCATGGGGTAGGCAGAAGTGTCCTTTCAACTAGTCCGGCCTCCTCTTCCCAAAGAGGTCAGGGCTGACGCTCAGCATTTCACTGAACTTAGTCCATAGTACAACACTCTAAGATAGGTACCATTCTTATCTCTATTTTACAAATAAAATAATTGGAGTTCAGAGACGTTTACACTATTTGCCCAAGATTACACAGCTAGTAATTATTGGCAGTTCTGCACACTTTCACCACTATTCTATAAATATGTTAGACTTTTGTATGGGATGGTTGGTTAAGATACAAAACAGAGGTAAAAGCTAAGGAGGTTTAGGGGAGGAAGTTCCAAGTGGAGCAACGAAGGAAAGATTTTAAACATGCAAGTGAGACTTGAACTAGACTCAATGGGAATGATTTGGAAAGAAGGAGGAGTAGGGTGTCTTCCAGGAGAAGGATTAGAGGCAGGGAGCAAACCTGCTTGCAAGACAGGCTTTTGGAATGTTAGGGCTGAATAAGCACCACCACCTGTTGGAAAGAGTCCTACCTTCAGGGGAGTAGGAATCAATATGACATTGAACTGTATGTGCAGTCTTGACCTCATTTTTCTCGTCTATAACATAAAGAGATTGGCCAGATGGCACATAGGGTCCCTTCCAACTCCAAGACACACTGTTGTTTAGAGACCAGCATTGCAGTCAGAACACAGAACATTCCAGCTTGAAGAGAATTCCTGCTCTGAGACAAGATGTACAGTGTCCGGCAGAAGTAACACCTGCTTGAATGTGGTTGGTAGGGTAATAATACGGGTGTAATAATTATAGTTTTAATTTGAACATTTCACCTAAAATGTCATATGGTATGCTTGCATGTGATATTGTTATCTTACAGAATTACATGCTTATGATTTTGTAATAAAAGATTTTGTAATAAAACAGGGACAGTATTTGTACCAGAGCCTGGATTATGGTCAATGCATCTTTACAAAGTACTGTGATCGAAATGACCAAGTCTTAGTGGACACTACTCGCCACTTGAGTTGTTACTGCGGTTGCTTCTTGATAATAATCCACTGATATTTGGGAAAGATTCACTCAGCATCATGCATATCAGGACTTGCAGACTAGGAAGTAGTTCCTCAAGAAGTTTGTAGTCTAAGAGGTCATAACCTTGGACCCATTGGCCACATTTGGGTCATAGATTACATCATTACACTACCTAGCTTTTTAAAGTGTTGATCAGTTACCAACCATTTTCAAATCATCTGCAAGTGAATGAATAAGTATCTATGGAAATTTTATTTTTGGTTTCTAAAATTTTAAATTAAATTAATTGAGGTGACATTAATTAATAAAATTATATAGATTTCAAGTGTACAATTCTATAATATATCATCTGTACATTGCATTGTGTGTTTACCAACATTTAAAAGTTGCACAATTTCTCCTAAAAACCCTGCTACTCTAGCTGGAGAAGCAGTAATTAAGAAGGGTTTGGGGGAAGGAATTCTCTGGCACATGTTTCATGGATCAGAAGTTTTGCAAGAGGTAGAAATTACTCCCTAGAAATTAATATTTAGTATATTAAAGGAATATACCCCCATATTTAACTCCTTTGGGAAAATTCACATCAATATATATAAACATCATACTAAGAGTAAAGGAAAAAATCAAATAAATAAAATCTACCCCCATAGGGTTACTCTCTAACTTTAGTGTTCACTTGTTCCATCCAAAAATTTGAATTATTTATATAAAATTGAAGACGACCGTTTATTTTGGCGCACATTTTTGTTACCCAATATTCATTCTGTGCTCTTGCAAAATTACCTTTTTATTCTGGTTCTCAATTGCTGTGGGGTTGTGCTGTCTAGTTTATTTCTCTTGAACTTAAATGCCAAGCCAAGGCAGGCCCAAGTACGACATTTTGGGCATAAGGCACTTGAAAATTTTTGTTTCTTAACTTTGGCCAATGAAATCAGACTTGGCTTGGGAAAGTGACCGGTGTAATCACCTAGTGAACAAACATTAGTGTTGCCATTCCACTTGAGTTATGGTCGCTTTAGCGAAAGGTTGGCTGCAATTCATAGCTTCTAGTTCCTAAGAAAGAAACCTTCAGGATATCAAGGATGAAATAACAGCTAGGGTTTAAGGAGGAGGTCAATAGACTTTTAGGGAGTAGGAGGGGTAATGTATGAATGATAAGATCGTTATGTGTCTAATCATTCAAGGAGAAACTTCTTTAAAGCTCACTCTTATAGAACATATTAGAAATACAAGCAATTGTGAACCGAAGTCATTGAACAATGATCTCTAGTGATTCAAACATATACTGCAAATATAATGTATCATTTCCATTCTTTCTTGGCCTGCTTACAAATATTAGATTGGCTAAAGAGTCCATTTAGTTTTATAAATAAAATAAAAGATATTTCTCATTTTTACCAATAACTTTTTTGATTTGGATATTTTGAGTATGTTGGCGACCTCCCTCCATTGGCTCCTAGTGGGTAGGGGCCAGGGGTGCTGCTGAACATCTTCCAACAACATGTAAGGCAGCCCCACAGCAAAGAATTATTTGGCCAAAATGCCAACAGTACCAAGGAACTTCACAAAACACTCTTGACATGTTCTATCAGCCACAGCACCTTCTCCATACACTGTACAAATATTTTTTTGCACTTCACTTGTGTTTTAAACTTTCTTGAAATAATGAAGCATAATAAACTGAAAATGTTACATATCTTCTTCCATTTTTACTATTAAAATGACTGCGGAAAAATTCATCAATTTTGACAAATTTTTTTAAAAGCACATTGATATGACAGCTGTCACAATACAATCTAACAGAATTGTTTCACATAAAGTTAAAGACAACTAATTGCAACTACAGCCATTGTATAGAAAAAAACTAAATGAACTTTTTGGCCGACTCAATATACCTGAGAACTAGTTCTGAACCTTCCTTCCACCTAGACAGCAAGATAGAATAAAGGATTCTTGTAAGAAGGGAAAAAAATTGCTAAATTATGTGTATTTATATAAGATTAAATTCACACTATTAATGTAACTAATGTTTCATCTTTCATCATGAATTGGAATGACAAATACACTTGATCTGCATTACATAAATATAGCATTTTCCTCTGTTTCCAGAGTTCTGGAACATTCTTTAGAGTGCTTAGAGTACTTTTCAGCTTAATAATAGTTTGAGAACTTTCAGTTTTTATTTTTTAAATAATTTTTAATTAGTTGCAATCTTGTTGTAAATTTCAATATACCTAAAAAATAGAGGTTGAAGGAAAACTTAGAGTATATTATTTCAAAGTATAACTAACATGTTGTTTAACGATTAGTTTATCCCATGTTTCCCAATTTTTGGACTTCTGGTTTATTTCACTTCCTGAGTTCCCAGCTGGAGCAAGCAACAGATATGGCCAACTTTGCTTTTGTGAATGACGAAAGGTTAAATTTTGGTTTACTAATGTTTTAAAGTAATTCAAATTAAAGATAGAGTTTAAACTTTAATAAAGATACCTGAATAAATAAGTTTATATAATGAAATTTTACAGTAGAGTCATTACATAGAATGAGGTAATATCAATATGGAAAGATGGCTACAAAATAATACCAAATGAAAATTCAGGTTGTATAAATGTGGATATTATAATCCAATATCTGCACTCATTTTAATATGCAAGGCCTGTCCAGAAAAAGCCTAGCCATTGTTAATATAAAAAGAACAGTTTGCATGACATAGATGTAACCTGGCAGCCAAGGAGGATGGACTGGAATGCGCATGTGTGAACAATGATGACTTCACTGTCATTGGGGGAAGTTGAGTGAGCATGTGTACTATGTAGCCATTGCATTCAAAATGACTGAGTAGAGCAATGAATATGTATCAAATTTTACATTAAGCTTGAACATTCCTCTGTGGAATCTATTCGGATGATTCAGAGGCCACAGCTATGGGCAACTGGTGATTGGCAGCTTAATCACAATGACGTGCCCCTCATTCCATGCAGAGTTGTTTGGGGAAACATCAAATCACCCAGGTGACTCAGGCCCTCTACAACCTAGATTTGGCACCCTGTGACTTCTGGCTTTTCCCAAAACTAAAATCAACTTTGAAAGGGAAGAGATTTCAGACCCTCAATGAGATTTGGGAAAATACGACAGGGCGGCTGATGGAGATAGGGAGAACTGTGTGAAGTGTTAAGGTGCCTACTTTGAAGGGGACTGAGGCATCATTGTCCTGTGTAGAATGTTTCTTGTATCTTGTATCTTCTTCAGTAAATGTTTCTATTTTTTACATTGTATGACTGGATACCCTCTAGACACCATATGTGTGTGTGTGTGTGTGTGTGTGTGTATATAAATGTAAACATTACTCACGTGCAATATATTTATCCCTGAACAGAAAATATCAGGAAGGATATAGATAAGTTATATGGCAGCTATATTAAAGGTTTTCACATCACAATTTGTATATCATTTGTTTTATTTTATCTCATGTGTATTATTTTTTATTTTATTTTTAAATTATTATATGTCAAAATTTATATTTTGGCAGATAGTTCTATGAATTTGAACACATGAATAGATTCATGTAACCATCATCACAAAAAATGTATAACAAAAAGTAGTTACCAGAGATTATTTTTTCTAATGAAAAGAAAAAGAAGTGAGAATAAATTCAGGTGAAGGGCTGGGATTCTTGAGGCCCCTGCCCAGAAGAGCCCCACTGAGGCCTCTGCAGGAGGCCACCACACATCAGGGGCAGCTGTCATGGCAGGAGCAGCTGTCCAAGCACTTCTGTCACCAGACACACTGAGACAACTCTGTGGGAAACACAGGACTGAGAGGGCACATGACTTTGGGATTTCAACTCACTGATCATAAATATAGTCTGTGTAACAGGGTGCAGCCAGGGGGGTCCCAAATAGGGATTTGTAATAAGGTCCAGAACTCAAGGTGTCCAGAAAATATTAGAAAAATATATATAGGATGTCCTCACCCCCACAAGTCTGAGCTGGTGGGGATGGGACACATGGAGCAGGGCCATTCAGAGCTGTTTTGTATAACAGCAGCTTTGCAGCTAACCTCTGGCATGGTCATTTAACATATCTATAACCTTTAACTGGTTAAATATCTGTGGCCATGCTTTGAGCCAAGGGAATGGAAGTGACTTTCACCCAAGTATAACTGGGAGGCAACTCCCCCAGGTTGCAGTGCCTACGTGAGAGCTTGGAGATGATTGGCTCCATGCCATGGGGCCACACCTGTCCACAGTTACCATGGCAGCCTAGTAAGGCTGGAAGAATAGGGAATGCTGGCAGGTGTAACTGATTGTAGGAGGAGTCGGAAATGGGGCTGCAGAGGATGATTGGTGAGGGGATTTAAATCCAGGCATGGCAGCCATGCCAAGGGGGGACCATGCAGTTTTGGCAGAGTGAGGACTCCTCGGCTTGGGCGAGAGAGGACCATGTGGCTTTGGGGTTGCTCCTTTTGCCACGCGGCTTAAGAAGCAGGACAGGCTTTTCTGGGAAGAAAAGAGGTGAAAGGACTCTTGCTGGTGGGCCATGAGAAGGTGCCACATGACTTTGGATTAACTGGAAATCACAGTGGCAACACAGCTGATGGTGCTGGGAGCCTGAATCACGGACTTCTACTTCTTTTCCTGAGACACGGTACCCCGACTGGGCAAAGGAAGAAGGAAGGACTGTGTGCATCTGTGGGTATTCTAAAGAACTTTAGTATTTTAAAGAAGACATTAAGTCATTACTCTAAGCCTGTCTAACTCTTAAATAATTACTTTCCTTTTCACCAATCTCTGGCATTGAGAGACGTCTTTCCTCTGGCGGCGAGCAAGGAATCCTAGTAGGTCGGGGGGACCCCCGGAGAAAAGGAGGGGCCCTTTTGGTAATAGCATATCGTTCACCCCCAGGTCTGTCCTGTAACATCAGGACAATAAAAGTGTCTTGAATACCAGACTCGCAGCTGGAACTCAGTAGTGTGAGGCCCTGATTGCTTTGCCATCATTGGCGAGAGAACCCTGGTGGGAGGGAAGTGTCTGCCTGAGTTTGCATCTTCACGAGGTGCCTGCCTTGGGTGCAGCAACATTACATTTGAATTATTTTCCAACAATTAGAGTAGTAAGATCAATGTAATACAAGAAATATTAAGTAGGTTTGGAGGTCCTTTTCAGAGTCTGAAAACAAGAACAATAACAACGGCACAAAGGCGGGGGAAGGAGAGGGAGATGCGGAAAGATATACGATATCAGGCTGCTGGCTTGTGTCTCTTTTTCCCAGAGCACATCAAAAAAGTAAGAGCTGTCAGTGAAGTCTGGAAATCGGTTTGGTCTCTTTAATGAGGCACCAAGAGCCTCCTGGTGGTCCTGTTTCTGCATTTCTTCCTGAGGACATCTGTACAGGAGAGACTGGAATTGCTGGGTCACTGACACTGCAGAGGGACAGAGACCAAGCCCAGTATTCACTGCCACGTCTTTATTGAAAAGTCACCGTGGGAGATACGCTGAGAACAACATCCCAGCTCTGAAATGACAAGCATCAGGAGCTAAGTTCCCTGACCTGTTCTGCTACCACCAGCAAGGGGAGGGGTCAGCGGGAAGAGTTCCCAGCTGAGAGGATCCAAGCCTCTGCTGCTGTAGGAGAGAGCCAATGGGAGGCTCCTCATTACTCCTTGCTCTTCTGAAGCATTTTCTTATCACCCAAAAGGCCCAATCAGGCCCCAATTAAAGATAAACCCTTAAGAGATATACACATTCTCCTGGAAGGAAGCAGCAAGTGGCTTCCTCATGTAGACAAAGATTTGATTTCATTTTCCCAGGAGTATCTATGTATTAGACTCTGTTCCTTTAGCTCATGCTTATTGATTTTAGAAAGAGAGGAAAGGTGAGAGAGAGAAAAACAGCAATGTCAGAGAGAAACATCAGTCTATCGCCTCCTGTGTGCACCCTGACTAGGGATTGAACCTGCAATCTAGGCATGTGCCCCAGCTGAGAATCGAACCCACAACCTTTTGGTATAAGCTGGACCATGCTCCAACCAACTGAGCCACCTGCCTTGCTCTGTCATTGGAAATGAGTGTCCATATGACCGCTGTCTTTCTGACTCAGGCCTTCGCTTGTCTGTCCTGAACTGTGTCTCTCCCATTCATGACACACAGCTTGACCTAAGCTTGAGGAAGCACCTTTGAGATCCTCAAGCCCTGCTCTTGGGCCCTGGACCACCTCATCCAGAAGTCTGGACTCTTACAGACATGCCAGCATAGTAGAGATCAAGGCTTGTCTTCCTGTCCCTGGCTTTTGTTTGGAAGGTCTTGACATCCCTTATGTGGTCACCGTAGCTATCGGAGAGTTCCGGTACCAAGGCTCTCCTATCTGTGGGAGGACCAGCCCACTATGTAGGACTCTCCTTCTCAGTTCCCAGATGCTTCACAGAACACAGGAAGATTAGGACACTCTCTTATGAAAAGTGCCAGCAGACCCAAACGTCCATCTGGGTTTTTGTACACAGTCACGTGTTGCCATTTTTGCTACATACGCCTCAGTGGAGCATCCCACAGATGTTTGCTCTGCTGTGCCCAACCACTTACCCGTCCCGGTGGCGAGACTTAAAGTCTGGGAGTGAAAGAGCTCCTTAGTCGATGCCTCAGCAAGGAAGAGATACTCTTATCCTCATGCGACCTAATACTTTTAATTGATGTACTGGATCCTCTAAGTTTTAAAACCGATGTGGAGAACCATGCCACTCAGTCCCCCACAGCCCTGCTTCCTTGTTACCTTTCCTCCAACCTCTTCCTCCCTAAGAGAATCCCCTTCTATCATTTGTTCTGCATTGGAACCAAAGTTAGAAATTTGAACATCAGAAATTTCTGGTTTTTGAACAAATAGAAAGGATTAAGAGACAGCAGGTTATATGACTTTTTGCCTGAATTAACTATCAAAACCCCCAGCTTTCCAGAGATGAACTTTCCTCCGTATTAATACATGGACAACAGTTGTAAACAGAGATCAACAGAGGGCCTTTTACCAATCAGAGAGGGCACGCGAGGCAAGTGATTAACAGAGCTAATTCCATCATCCATAGATGCTACTCCTATGTTCCAGAGAAACATGAGCACCACACGTGCCAGGGATGGCTGCACTGGGACCAACAACACGAATATCTCCCATGGCTGAAAAGAAAGCACAAGTCAGACACAGTAGTTCCTGGGCTCTTCGGGGATCTTTGTCATTTGCTCCTGAGCGTTATTCAGAGTTACGCCTCTGGAAGCATTTATTTTCTTTGAAAATTAATTAACCGTGTGCTCTGCTTTTATAATACTTACAGCTTCCCAAGTATAGGATCAGCTGCCTCCTGAGGCAGCGTGCTGTGCAGACAGGATGGTGCGTCAGAAGCGGGAGGCTCACTTGTCCAGACACTGGTAAGTGGAGCGATCCCTGCCTCAAAGAGGGCTGTGTTAGGTGACCTCTGATGTACTTTTACTCTGGCAGATCTAAGATTCCAGAGTAACAAAGCTGTGATTTAACAGCCACTTATAAGCAACATTATAAGCAATAAGACTGGCATGACTACTCTCCTCATCCTTGAGGAAACAGCCTCAGAGATAGTAAACGATTTACCCTAAGTCATGAAGCATTAGCGGCAAAGCCAGGGCCTGCCAGCCCAATGCTCCATCTGCTGGTCTTCAAGCAAAAGGCTACATGTCCAAAGTCGAGATGTCCATAATATAAAGCCCAACAAAGATTAAGAGAGGCCGCTGTGGCCTAATGTTGAAGGACAGACTCAGGGTACTGGTGGCAGATTCCATTAGGCCCTCGACAACACATCTGACTTTTTGTCTCCAGAATCTTGATCTCGGGGTTTATCCAACACTATAAGTTCTTTAAAAGAAACCCCCGCTGAGACCACACCCCAATCCTAAGTCCCTGGCAGGTCCTTTCAGTTCAATCACTCTGTGAAGCCCCTCCCCTTGGCCTGGCTGGGTCTGAGGCAGCCCGGGGGCTGGCACAAGGAGGCCAAGGGCCTGCTGCCATTCCAAACTGTAGAAGAGTACATCCCACAAAGGAAAAATGATCCTGGTGTAAGAGAAAGGACCACCTACCTTTGGTTCCAGTTGGTGAGAAGGCTTCTGCACTCAGCTCTGTGGACCCTGGAGACACTGCGTGGGGTCCCTGTGAGAAAAATCCACAGGACAAAGTTGAACACCAGGAAGGATGCACATCATCATCATCTCCTCCCCCCACCACTGCCCCTTTCCCCTCCTCTTCCTCTTTCATTTATTCTTCCTTGTCGTTTTGTTTCTTCCTGGCAGTCCATCCTTGGCACACACAGTGTTTACAAAATGTTTTCAAGTGTTTTGCTTTGCCACATAGATAAACAGGGAAAACCAAGCACTGTGAGACAGATTTCTCTAAATCTTCTAAAAGGGGACTTGGTGAAGAGAGGGTTATCTCCTATATGACTCCACAGCGTATTAAAGCCTATGGAAGATTTTGTGTTGGAGAAACTAATTTTTGGAGAAGGAAATCATACCAATGAAAGATTTTTGTATTACACTATGTTCTGTACACTCCGTTAAGTACTTACTCATATCAACACATGGCTCTCTCAAAGCAGCACTATGAGGTAAGCAGGATTATTGTGTTCCCTTTACAGAGAAGAAAGCAGAGGCACACCTAGCTATTTGCTTGTTCAAGGTTACATAGCATGAAACAGCTAAGAGTCACCTCCACCTGTCTCACTTGGAGCACAACCAAACCACGCCAAAGGCTAAGTGGTTATTTGCCAAACAAAGAATCAATGCTCAAAAGAAGGTAATTCAGTTTTCTCATAATTATAGTGATAATATAGAGTGGGGTCAGGGCATAATCCTCTTCTCCTGAATCTGGTCCAGTGCTCTTGCCTCAGCATAAAAACTATATGTTACATGAAATTCAAGCTCTTCTCAAGTCCTGGTTCACAAATACGGCCCAAAGATTGGCTGAGAACTGCGGATGTGCCCTGCTGGCAAACATGAGACCTCTTTCCTTGGAAACACTGCCTGAAAGTAGTGTTTTGGAGAAAAAAATTACAAAGAGATTCAACCAGTAAACACTATGTACCTGACATGGGCCAGAAATCCCCTGTGTCAGGTGTTCTCGTATCTTCTGACATACTTGCAACCTCCCAAGGAAGTAGATAGTAGTGTACACATTTTTTTTTTTTACAGTAGAAAACTGACAGATTCCAGGTCACAGAGCTGGTAAACAACAGACAAGACCTGGGGCCAAATCTCCTGTCTCCTGTTCAGGCTTTTCTCATTCAGTCTAGAACACATCAAATCTGAGCAGTGTCTGCCAATGAGGGGCTGTGACTACAGATGGCTCAGAAAGTGGAGTCTAACTATAATTAGGAAACTGGGTTTGGAAGAAGGATAAAGGGCTTTTTGCAATCTGGCCGAAACACTGTCCCTTATAGACAGATCCAGTATCCAGACAAAGACAGTAGCCGTTTAAACTTGAATCTTTACCACCCTGACCTTAGCAGAATGTTTTTACAATATCTGTAAATGTCTTATCCTTTAATAATTACACAGACCTCATAAACTGGATAAGCCTGACTCCACACTAATAAGCTGCTTTACGGCCCTTTATATAATTTTACTGATTTCCATAAACTTGTTTTGCAATAGTAACGCTCTGCTTGAGAAAGGGAGCTCTGAGGTTTTGTCGCTACCTGCCTTCTGCAGGCTGCGGCTGGGGGCCTCCAGAATACAGAGCCAGGTCACATTAGATATGCCACGTCTTTCAAAAAAGATAAAAATTGTTTTAAGGCAAAGCAAGTCTCTCTTGAAGTAAGAAGGAAGTGAAATTGTGTATAAAGTGCAGTGAGGGGCCCGAGGTGGTAGAAATGAATTCCACCAGCCTCTGACACCTGCTCCATGGCTTCAATGAGTAATTTCTTCGTTGGAAGATGCTGTGCCTAAAACCACCTGGTCAGCGCTTGTAGCTTCAAGACAAAGTAAAAGGAGACTGTTTTGGACAAGGTGGACTAGATTTCTGGTTTCACGGAGGGAAGAAACTTAGGAGGCAGAGACCCTGGGGATATGGCATTCCAGGCCATCACTTACATCTGCACCCAAGTTCCCTGCAGCAGAAAGTGTATTTTAATATTTTGATATGATCTATGTATGGTCAGAAGTTCATAGAATTACCTAAATGACCCTAATATTTTTAGTTGAAGCTGTTACTATTAATAATAGAAGTCCATCCATGGATTCAATGACTAAGCAATAGTTTCCACATAATTAGTTAAACTTAGCCCTCAATTAGGTCTCTATTAACTATAGTGCTAACTTAACATTGAAAGTCATAGCTCTGGGCCATCTCTCAAAGCACGGAGGATCAGTCACAGCGGCCGTTTCCCTCCTTCATTATGCGCCTGTGCTTCCTGCCTCCCCCTGGCTTCCCCATCCAGACCCACTTCCAACCCCAGAATTGCTTCAGATCCTGACTCTGTCACGAAACTCGGCTGTGAAAAAGCAAGACGTGAGAGAAAATAAAGCCAGGAAAGAGGAGTCATCCATTCTTTTTTCAGTTTTAAAATGATTTCTTAATTGCAAAAGAATAGGTTTAAGAAATTATCCATTCTTGTTCTTTCATGCACTTAGTCAAACTTGAATAACTGTATCTCCCCCTTCACAAGGGTTCAGGGCAGTCACGGGAACAAGGAGCAGACAGACAATCGACAGACTGAAGTACAAGCCTTTGTAAGCCTGCTGTACTTACCATAGAACAGTTCGTGCTAGGAGTAAACATTTATGTCAAACAATCATTTGCAGGAACAGAAACACATCTGTGAAATATTTCAACAAGGTGGCTAGAATATACACAGCTGGCCCAGTTCGTTTTCTTGTATTGAACAACTGAATTGATGAGGTCCACCTCCTCTAGGGACAGAGGTTCAAAGACGGGTCCAAGAAATACAATCAAACTGAATGAACTCAACTATTCTTACTCTCCTGCTGTAGAAAGAACCAGCCAACTTATCTTTCTAACCAGACGGGGAGCTCAAGGGAAAGTGTGATAACATGTATTTCTTTATATCTCCATAAACATATGGCTAAATCAAATTGAGGACACAAAAAGGAATTGTAGGACCTACTTTAAAAACAAAACAAAACAAAAACAAAACTGAGCCACTTTGATATGGGAACTGGGGACAAAGAAATCTGAATTGCAAATCTGTGTCCACGTGTTCCTGGCAGTCCCAGGCTCCAGCCAAAGCTGCCAGCTCCTTCCGTTAGCCCTGACCCCATCACAGGTATCTAATTTTGTTTCCCAAGCAACCAGATAGAAAATACGTGAATTGTTTCCCAACTCTGACAGCTAGACCGATAGAGTGATTTTATTCTGCAGTTACCTTCAAAGTTAGAATACATTTTTCAAAGTTTAAAAAGCACTTTTAAAAACGAACCTCTTGACCTGGCTGGGTGGCTCAGCTAGTTGGAGCGTCATCCCATACACCAAAAGGTTGTGGGTTCGATCCCCAGTCAGGGCAGGTATAGGAGGCAACCAATCAATGTATCTCTATCACACTGATTTTTCCCCCCTCTCTCTGCCATCCTCTCTCTCTATGATCTATTCTCAGGTGAGGATTTTAAAAAGTGAACCTCTTTTTCCATACTATGTCCCACACCATGTCACTGAGTAGGTATAGGTAGCATCACAAAAGACAAAAGAAACAGAAAAAGAGATGGTATGCAAATTTTAACTCACAGGTGTACATTAAAATAAGTTTAATGAAATTAAAATGTTATATGATAGCATATTATTATACCATCTAGAATCATCTCGCACACTATGGCATTACAGGTACCACATTTGCAGTACACTGAGTTTTACAATTTTTCTAAAGGCCTTTTGACTCCAAATTCTGTCTCTCTCACCTCTAGTAAGGATCCCAACTAATGGACTCATTCAGATAAAATGGCAACTTTGATCTGGCAAGCACTTCTGGGAATTTGGCTAATCCGACACTCTGTTGTGGGTTTTAAAGACCAGATCTGATGATGAAACTTCACAGAAGCCCTGGTCTGGTGACTCAGTTGGTCTGGTGTCATCCCACACAGCAAAAGGTTGTGAGTTCAACTTCAGGGCACATGCCTGGGTTGCAGGATCGATCCCTGGTCCAGGAATGTATGCAAGGCAACTGATCAATGTCTCCCTCTCTCTCTCTCTCCCGCCCCCTCTCTTCCTCTCTTTCTAGAAAAAACAAATCACACATATGCTAGGGTGAGGATTTAAAGAAAACAACCATGGGGGCACTCTCAGCCACCACAGGGGGGTGGGGCGTACACAGGTGGCCATAGAGGAAATAACAAACATGAGGACGGCCTCACTTGCAGCTTAGCTGGCTTTCTCACTTTTTCCTCAGGAAAAAAAAATCAGTGCATCATACTTTAGAATTATTCAACCAAGGATTTGTAAAGATCACCTGAATTTTGTAATGGCTGTCATTCAAAATCCATCAACAGGTAGTAATATATAGGTGCACAATTCAATATGCTAGCCACTGATTACATATGGCTATTGATTAAATTTAAATTTATTGAAATTAAGTCAACTAAAAATTCAGTTTCTCCTTTGCACTAGCTACATTTCAAATGATCAACAGCCATGTGTGGCTAGAAGCTACGGTGAAGAGCAGAGCAGAGGTGGATCCCCATCACTGCAGAATTGGGAAGGACTGCTCCATGGTCTCTACTGATGAACCGTCTGCAGAAGAGCCATGCACTGAGGGAGAATAAAGTCACGTGAAAAGCTGCAGTCCAGCTGAAACTACATGCAAGCTCATGCATGTGCATGCATGCACACACGACCTCTGTATTCCAAGATCTGTATCTTATGACAAAGTAAATCTAAAGTAAAAATCACGCATCGTTTTCTTCCCCTGCACTCCCTTCCCCAAATCTTGATTTCCTGTCTGCGTTTCCACATCCAAAGCCTGTGGTACCAATAGGATCAAATGTGCTGCAAGTGAGGAGCGGAGAGCAACAAACATGTTGGTTTGGGAAATGTCGGTAAAAGTCTCCTTGCCTGCAAATGTTAACAACTCCAAGAATAACCTTGGGCAGATCAACAACCCCTCCAAAAGTGTGAAAGTGGAACTGACAGCCAACCAAAAGGAAATGGAATGAATCCATTGAGTATTTGGATTATCGTCAATACACCTGGGTTCTCATTACCAGCTTCTTTGGCCTTGGGACGCCCGGAGCCTCCGGAATGGAAGCCACTCTGCAGGCGAACACCCTCTACCTTAGAAGTGAGAAAACTCAGGCAAACTGTTCTTGGTGTCATGGTAAGGGATCTTTAAATTGTTTAAGTTAATGAATTCTGTCAGGAAATAAAAGATGTTCTATGTACTTTACTAAGGATCAGTGCACAGTGGATTGGATCTTTTGCTTCCCACCAAGGAAGTTTTTAACCAATGGATAAAAAAAATTGCCATCAGCTGAACCCAGCAGCTCAAGCTTCCTGCCCAGCTAGACAGCACTGGGACAGCAGGACTGGTTTCAGCAGAAGGGTAAGTGCGCTGTGTACAGCCTCTCATGGAAAGCATTTAATCATCCGATCTCCATTGACAGTGAGGTTTCCTGCAGCTGAGACACAAGACATACTGAATGCTTTAAGCATCTACTGCAGTTTAAGCTTCCTATATTTTATTTATGTATACATCTATTACCTCCTAGGGGTAAGCTATGTACCACTAAGTAGCTGCTGCAAACAAAGTATCACTCACTAATATAATATTGAAGTGGGTTATTAACCAAAAGAGCTAACTTTTATTGATTTCATACTATAACCTAGGCATTGTGCTAAATGTATTATTTGGATGTTACATTGAATCCTTTTAATTATCCTAGATGCCAACACCATTCTTACCCCATTTTACAGCCCCGAGAACTGAGCTTAGAAATACTAAGGAGCCCTGGCTGGTATGGCTCCATGGATTGAGCACTGGCCTGCAAACAAAAGGGTCACTGGTTCAATTCCCAGTCAGGGCACAGGCCTGGGTTGCAGGCCAGGTCTCCAGTTAGGAGTGTGGGAGAGGCAACCACACACTGATGTTTCTCTCTCCCTCTTTCTCCCTCCCTACCCCTTTCTCTAAAAATCAATAAATACAATCTTTTAAAAAATAAAATACTTTTAAAAAAGAGAAAGAAATACTAAGGAATTGTCCAGAATCATACTCTTTTTAAGAGGTAAAGCCAGGCCTTTAACCCAGGTGGCCTGATTCCTGAGGCTGTACTTTTCTATACCGATCCATAAAGTTATTCTTGTTGATGATAGCCAAGTGTCAGAGGATATTTTCATCCAGTCTATCTAGTGTGGAGTGGAATAAAGTTAGTCATTTGATAGTAAGAATGCTCCTTTTCTTTAAGATATTAATCAAAGGGACGTGATTATGAGGAGAAAATGCAGAACACTGAGAAGTGTTCTCTTTGTTTCATCAACAGCATGCTGAAGAGGGTCAGTGATTCTGACAGTATGTGACCTCAGATGCCCTGACCCACCAAGCTCGGGGTCACCCATCAAAGTGCCTGTGAAGCTCCACTCCGAGATTCAGGGTTTCTCCAGAGCAGCTTCACCCTATCATTTTTATTTCCCTCAAATTACCAAAGTAAATAATAACTATTAATTTTATATAAAGATATGCGAAGATTAAAATGGTGAGAAATATCAATTAATTTATTATGTATAACCTGTCTCTTATTTGCATGTATAAATGTAGTTGACTAAAGAGAACACCACTCGGAAAAAAAAGATAACATAATAAAAGTGGTTACCAACCAGCTCGGCATGATGTCCTCCATTATGCACTTTAATTGGGGCTGTTTGACCAAAAAGAGCATTAAAACACTCATGTCCCCTTTTTTGGAAAGCAAAAACATATTGAATAATTATGAAAAAGCTCCCATCACAGCCTAAATAATCAAATTCCATTATAAATGAATCAAAGCTTCTTAACATTATATACACTTAATATATATATGCATATACATTGTATATAGTTATTTGTATTTAAATGTGTATGTGTGTGGCTGTGTAAAGAAAATGCTTGAAAAAAGCTGGATTGATGTTTATTATTAATTTGGCAGCAGAGGCCAGGCCAGGATATGGAATGAGCATCCTCAGCCGCGGTGTTTTCTCACGTTACCAGGGTGAGGCGAGAGGACCTGGCTCCAAGGTAAAGGTTCTAGGGAACCTTTCTAAGCTCAGTTAGAGAGAAACACGACAAACTGAGAATTTACTATAAGCAGAGCTGTGTACTTCAAAGGATTATGATTGAATGAATAAGGGCAGTACTTAGAATTTAGTGGAATGAGAGGTTGTCCTAGAAGTCAAACTATGACAAGTTTGAAAAGAAATAAAAAATTTAAAGGAGGCTCAGGAAAAAAAAAAGTTGCAATCATCTGGAAGAGAGTAACCAGGAATTGTCCAATAGGATAGACATTATTAGAAAGAACAATATCAACAGTTGCAGTTCTTTCAATTCCAGGAGGTGATGACAGAAAGCTAATAAGCTGTATTTCTGTTCAATAGTTTGGAATATCTGGCAAACAATTAAACAATTTCTTCAGTTTAATTTAGTATATATGAAATAAAAGTATGCAAGAAGTTCAGAGATTTATTAGAATGCTTTAGGCCCTAGTTGGTGTGGCTTAATGGATTGAGCACCAGCCTGTGGACTGAAAGATCGCTGGTTCAGTTCCTGGTCAGGGCACATGCCGGGATTGGGGCCAGGTCCCCAGCTCAGGGTGTGCGAGAGGCAATCAATCGATGTATCTCTCCCTCTCTTTCTCCATCTTTTCTCCTCTAAAAATAAGTTTTAAAAAATCTTAAAAAAAGAAAAAAGAATGCTTTAGGACAGTATCCTTAAGTGAATAGGCAGTTGAAACATTAGTCTTGTAATCCGTTTAATGATGATTATACTTAAGCATACAAGATTGTTACACAAGGATATGAAGCTGCCTCTTATGTCAGATGATCCTATAGCACAAACTATGAGTGCACTGCTCTAGGAATGTGCATCATTTAAAATCCTATCAAGGAAACCACAGGCTTTTATTCCTTGGCAGAAATAATGCTGTTGGCCTACAACCAATACATTGCTTGTTCAGGTACTTGAGGAGGAGAAGCACTGTCACGGTCACCTGGCTTTAGAATCGTAATTAGAAACTACAGAGACTGTGAAACTGGTAAATCCAGGTAGCAATGGAAGTGACCACCAGGGTGTCTTCTAAGATTCACAATCTACCTGAACATGTGAACTAACCACAAAGACCCACAATAAGAGCTCAAATGTCTGTTCACTTATGGAAATTATTTTCTCCATCTTTTGGTCCTCAGGACTTCCACAGTAAAGGCAATAGCCTTGAAGGTCTGAGGGTCGGTATAGAAGGTTGGGATCAGAGCGTCTATTTGGAACTAGTTTGCGGTGGCCTTGCCTTGAGAAAGCTGTGTCAGTTTTGCAGTGATTGGCACGAAATGACCAGTAAATGAAAACTTAACATTACCCTCACCTCACTCTTTTACTGCTCTTACTGGGGATCGCACTGCCTTTCTTCATTTACAGCAAGAGTCAGCAACAACCACCATGGGTCAACCATGTTCTGCTGCCTGTTTTTGTAAATTAAACTAAAAACTTTGTTTGTTTTATACACACAGCCCTCTTCATTGATTCATGTACTGCTTAGGGCTGCTGTCATGATACCATGGCTGAGTTGAGTAGTTGTGACAAAGAGTATGGTCTGCAGAGCCTAATGCACTTACTACCTAGCATTTTACAGAGTTTGCTGACCTCTGCTTTGCATCTTGGGGTTCAATAATTTCTGATTGGTTTTGCTTGCTAATCTGATCAAGAGTCATCATGTTCACACTACTGTCAATCGCACGGTGGTAGAAAACATTTTTTGCTTTTCTAAATAACCCTCATTATTTTTCTCTAGTTTCTAACATAGGATCTGAAATATAATTAGAAAGTTTCATACATCATTTTAGTAAACAAATACCTATTGAAATTAATAAATAATTTGGATATGGTGAGGAAGGAAGTCAGAAAAATACTCTTAGAATAGTAAGAAAAAAGTAGCAGAGAACATATGGTTTAAAGAAAAAAAATGAATAAAACATAAATGTAAGTAAACACCGTTTCAGTAATCTACAAAGGAAAGTCTCTGACATGCATCAGTTTAAGCATGACAATTCTTACCACCAAGTACTTATTTCCCAAGAACTAGGCATTTATTATTATTATTATTTTTTAAAGATTTTATTTATTTATTTTTAGAGAGAGGAGAAGGGAGGGAGAAAGAGAGGGAGAAAGAGAGGGAGAAACAGCAATGTATGGTTGCCTCTCACATGGCCCTCACTGGGGACCTGGCCTGCAACCCAGGCATGTGACCTGACCTGGAATCGAACCGGGAACGTCTGGTTCCCAGCCCGCGCTCAATCCACTGAGCTATATCAGCCAGGGCCAAGAACTAGGCATTTATTGATGCAGCTAGCCCTTTCATTGAAATGCAAAAATGGTAGGAGAGTTTCTCAAATCTTTGTGTAATTCGCCTCAAAATATTATATTAATTTAGCAAATAGGTTCTTAGAACTATCCTTGTAAGCAACAGCAGGAATCCAGAGAAATGATACACCCAGAAGACAGCATGTGCTTAGATGGCTGTCGAAAAGTGTTATAGCCTAGCTTTATTTGTGCCTTCTAAAAGGTGCGTAGAAAACAGCATCTTTCAAAACAAAAATCTCCATATAAAGGTCCATTGTTAAGGAAAGGTCTGTTTATACCCAAATGATCACTTAAAAGTATCAGTTTGAGCTTCTGTAACCATAATGTACTGAAGTGTTGAGTGATATACTACTTGTCATTTGTCTCAGACATGGCATTGCAAATACAGTTGACCCTTGACCAGCCCAGGTTTGAACCGCGCAGGTCCACTTACACGAGGGTTCTTTTTTTCAATAAACATACAGCTGGCCTTCCACATCCCAGGTTTCACATCCACTCATTCAACCTACTGTGGATGCAAAACAGTATTTTCCATTCGTGGTTGGAAATCCATATACATGGAGAGTTGACTTCAGCTGTGCATAGGTTTTCAACTGTGCAGGGGGGTGGCACCCCTAACCCCTGAGTTGCTAAAGGGTCAACTGTATTTCATGACTTTAAACTTTTACTGTTATTGCAGTTATATGTGTTTGTATATAGCTTGATAATGTGTTAAGGCAGAAAAGTAGACATTTTTATTTCAGCAAATAGTTCATTCTCTCTCTCATACAACAGGAGGAAGACTAAGTTCTCCTCCTAGCATCAGAATAGCCTGAGTCTTGGTCAGCTGGTCTCCCGGTGTACCCCCCAGATCCACCCCCCCAAAAAAAGGAAGAAAAGAAAAGCGCAAAGTTCTCAGCTCAGGGGACAAATTAGTTTTTATAATGAACAAACCACACTACTCAATATTTTAAATAGGTTATTAAGTTGTGAAAGCATGAGACTCATAGTCAAATAAGCAATCACATTTAACAAATGCGTTTAGTTCTAATAGTCTCTTTAGTTCCCAACCATACTAATTCTTTAGACTGTCATTTAGGGTCACCTGGCCTTATGGTTAATATAAAGAGGATGTTGAGGATTAGAGCAGAACGGTTAGAGAAGGCCCGATGATTGATGGCCCTGAAAGCCAAGATCAAGATCTGCCTTTTATTTTGTGTTCCAAAGAGAAATGACCCTGACATACTGCAACAAAGTCTTTTCCTTATCCCCTGACACCAAAGTCAACGTGAGCACTTTATTCTGCCAGGGAGCGAGAGATAAAATCCAGGGGGCTTCAAAGCCCCTTCGCAGCACCTTTTCATCTATAAGAATGAATTTAATGTGTTCCCCATTGGAGGGCAGGGCCAGTAACTGAGTAAAAGTGAGGAGTTGCATGCATATCTGGGGCTGTGTGATTAGAACTTTTTCTTTGTAGAAATGGTGATGGGTGAGGGATAAACATGTCTTCTCCAATGCATGACTGTTTTCCACCCTTGACAGGTTGGCAGAAAAGCAAGGACATTAAGGGTGTTTGCATTCCATCCCTCCATTGACTGTGTCTTCTTAACCTCTCTGTGCCTCAGTTTTCCTCTATTTATAAGAGGATTTCAGGAGATGTGGGTGGGATCACTAAATGGCAGCGCACATATACACTTAGCCCAGCTCTCCACCCATAGTGAAAAATCCCAACTCTTACTTTGCATGTCCAATAGCTGGTTAAATGGCAGTATTAAAATAGTGTTCATGGACCCTCTTGGCATGACAACCAAATATGTGCTCTGACACTGAGAAGTCTGCAGAGGGAGTGCAGCTGTAGGACTAATGATGAATTGCACACTCCAGAAGCTTTCTGCCCTCCTTGCTTCGTGACTCTTACAGCACGCAGGAACCCTGCCCTTCCCAGCACGGGGATCTGTGCTCATTTCCAACACACTTTATGGACTGCATCTGCTATGTGGTGCTTGTAATCTTCCTGCCACTGTTTACCATATTTTGCCCTCTATAATGTGCACTTTTTGGCCCCAATTTTTGAGGGAAAAATAAGGATGCACATTACACCTGGGTAGTACTAATTTCATACCTATATAAATGTTTTTAATTATTTTTAAAATTTCTTGTAACTTGTATCTGTTCTTGTGTTTTGTAATTATTTGTTACATAAAATTTCTCATACCTCAATATATTCAAATATAAATGCTAAAATTCCTTTATAGTACAAAAAACAAGTCTCTAAATATAAATAGATAAGTAATTGAGTTAAAACAATTAAAATGAAAGGTTTTTTTCCTGAAAGGTTTGGTCAATTGTGGGTAAGCATTACCCATGGGAAAATATGGTACTTAAAGACTAATAATCTGTGTAAAAGAATGCCATGTGACATTCACTTCAACACAGCCACCTTAGAAAGGATTAAAGCCAGCTCCCTTCTGGAAGCAACTCTGCATTTTGCCCAAACAGCCAGCATGGGGTCTTTCAGTTCAGTTCCAAAGATCTGAGGATAATGTTGATAATGTGGATGTGTGCCCCTCGCTGGGATGTGCCCATGCCACCCTGGACCACCCCAACGATACAAGCCTGAGTGAACCACTCATCAGCTTCTCAAAGTGGAGATGGGGTGGGGGGAGCACATTGCATGATCTCAGTCAGGCAAATGAGGTTTAGAAAACTGAGGTCAGTGAATTACCCCAGTTAAAATCCAAAACAGGGGAACTAACTATTTAAATGGGATATATGATACAAAAAAAATAAATAAATGTCTAAATATATTACAGCTCAGACATATCTACTTCATATTCACAAAAATGACTGAGCAACTAAACAGGTGATGGGTTAATGGTGAGAACCTCCTCTAGTCTGGCTCCTTCAGGGGCCAGGATGATAGAGGTGCCACCATTTTCTACATGTGGCTTTCGAGGTTTTCCAGTGGCTGTCTGGGTTCCAACCAGCCACAGAAAGTTAAGAAAATGGAAGACCACACTTCAGAGGCTATCTTATGGGCTAGTTCCAAAAGTTGTTCACCTCACTTTGCTCACTTTCCACTTCCAGAACTCTGTTAAATGCCCACATCCAACGAAAAGAAATGAAGTAATATGCTCAAGGAGATAAGCAGAACTTGCATAATGGAAACAGTTTCTTATAACTTATTTTTCCTACATGACTTTTCTCCGTATTGAGAGGCAGAGGCTACAGGTGAAGCTTGTGTTTAAATCAATCACCAGTATGTGACAAAGCAATTCACTCAATATTCCTGGAGCTCTATTTTCTCACCTATAAAGCGGTGATTAATACAAGGCTGAACACCAGGGTTACTGTAAATATTAAATGAGATTGAGTGCTTGGGGCCCAAGAATCTCAATAAATAACATCTATTATTAGAGGCACATGGGCACAGCCTGCATGTTGGAGTGTCATTTCAGTCTTGTAAAAAAATATTTTGTTTACTCACAATCTACTCAAAAATGTATATTACTTTACTCTCTCTGCAAGCATATGACATAGTTGGAATCGGTTCTTAGAATACCCCTTTTCTTCTCTTTTCTCTACCCCTAAGGAAAAATTTTCCCCACTACAGTAATGCTATTTACTTACATTTATTTGTCACCTGCAATTCAGAAGAAACTGTCCTTTGCAAAGGCCAAAACAGAATATAAGTTGCTAAGGCTTACATTTAGGATTGCCTTGTTGTATTAAGAAAAAAAGCATATTACACCTTGGTCTGCTTTTAGAGTAATAGACTGGTCCAAAGTTTATGAAGTGAAAGTGTTATCAGATCAAAAAATTCAGGAGAAAGGAATATCTATTTTTTCATGCTTTTAACTCAGAGAGACTTCATACCTAATGGTTACTGGAAAATGTAATTATCATCACTGTGTCAGTCAACACTCTTTGGAGAAACAGAACAAATAGGAAGTATTTATATATGCAAAGAGATTCATTACAAGGAATTGGCCTATGTGATTATGGGGGCTGGCAAGTCCCAAGACCTACAGGGTTAGTTGGCGAGCTGAGGATCCGAGAGAGCCGATGGTTTAGCTCCTGTCTGGGTATGAAGACCCGGAAACCAGAAGGGTCAGCTGTGTAGGCCGGTGGTCTCCAGGCCCAGCGGAGCTGGCGTTGGAGTCAGAGAGCAAGAAGCATCTGATTTCCCAAATCCAAGGCAATCGGGGCAGAAAAAGATTATCTTACTCCTAGGATGTTAAGCCTTTTTATTCTGTTCAGATCTTCAACTGATTGGATGAGACCCACCCACAGTAGGGAGGACAATCTGCTTTCCTCAGTTTTCCAATTTAAAATGTTAATCTCTCCTAAAATCATCTGCACAGACACCACGAATAAAGTTTGACTACATACACGGGAACTCCGTGGCTCAGACATGTTGACCTCAACATCAGAAAGTATTGACTGTTTCAATCGCCAACGTCACTGCCCTCGTGATGGTATTAAAATATTATTAGAATATATCCTTTAGGACCCTGTTATTTGTAATATCTGTAATTCAATATTATTGATTTAATGTCAAGAGAAGGCATACTTATTACTTTCTCATTTATAAGCACATGGTATAGTTTTTCAGAAATATTCTGTGTGTATAGCTTAAATGTCAAATTATTGTATAAATGTCATCTGGTTTGTTTATAGACATAGGACTTACGAAGCTCAAATGCATGTCACTGCCACCCCATTTCATACAGAAAATGTCAAAACCAAGAAAAGGAAAGCAGACTTATTTATTCTATTTTTTTTTCCAAAAAGTAATTCAATTTACACTTTTATCTTAGAATATTTCAATATATGTGTTGGGCTATTTATTACTTCACCAAAGATATATAATTGGGCAGAAGACAAACTGTCTACTTTAAAACATGACAGGAGCCTAGATTAAGCAAGTTGCCACTTCCCATGCACTTATTTTCATTTTTTATAAGATAAATATTGCAGGCCTACGATGTGTCAAACCCTACTGTACTGCTGAGCTTGTAAGAACCAACCAGACAGAAAGACGACATTCATACTCTCATAAAACTTACATTATAATTACAGATGTGATCGTTCTGTTACTCAGCTTTACTGTGTGACCATGCCCACCCCAATCCTGAGTTCATATGCATGTGTAGTTTCCAACCATTTTGTAATGTTCAGTTCAAATACCACTTATATATCAGTCTTCTTGAGATGATATAGCAAAATACCATAGATCTCTTAAGTGTCAGAAATAAATGGGAAGTTCAAGATCACAGTGCCAGCAAGGCTGGTTACATTGTGAGGCCTCTCCTCTTGGCTTGTAAGTGGCCATGCATGATGCCCTTAGTTCACACGAGCTCTTCTTTTCCATGTGCAAGGAGAAAGGGCAGTCTCTCTGGTGTCTTTTCTTATAAAGGCACTAGTCCCATCACGGCATCCAACCTTCACGACCTTATCTAACCTCGATAACTTCCTAAAAGCTCTGTTTCCAAACACTATCACATTTGGGCTTAAGGGCCTCAACATATGGATTTTAGGGGGAGGGCATAAACATTAAGGCAATAACAACTTACTTCATAAAAGTATTTCCTGATGCCTGTGGAAAGAAATTAGTGTCTCTCGGTAAAACATCTATTTTATGTTCATAGATTATTCTTATCAAAGAGATTATAAAGTGACTGCAGTTATAATTATAATAAATTATTATTTCTGATTACAAAAGGGAGCCTAGCAGGGACTTATACATATTAGATATTCTATACTTATTGAATAAATGAGTGGAAAAACTCTCAGCATACCCATCTTCAGGTCACTAGGAATTCCATATTCTTCTATCCAGAATCACAGAAAGTTTCACCAGATTGGTATTAGCAAGAATCATACAATGGTTTCCCCAAATAACAGGAATGTCACCATTTCTATTTGGATCATATTATTTCCACTGACTTTCAAGTTATAAATGATAGCCTAGTATCATGAACCAAGAATCTTAGACCTACAATAAATTTTGAAGCCGTCCTTTCTCAGGAGTTCTGAAACCTGAATATCTACGACCAAACACCATCCTCCAGAAATTCTGAGTTAATTATTTGCTAAAACCTAGGCATAATTTTTTTTAACATGTAGCAAGTTGTTCTAACTTACAATCAGGTTTGCAGGATGTCAAAACTTTTGGTATCTCTGCATCGTGCTAAAAGAAGAGCTGTCTTGAGCCATACATTAAATACATTGCGACATGTAATCACAAAAAAATCTTACATTTTAAGTAAATATGTGATTTTGTGTTGGGCCACATTTACAGCCATTCTGGGCTACATGCAGCCCATGGGCCGCAGGTTGGACACCCCTGATAGGGCAACTTCCTTATGTGTGTATACATGTGTGTGTGTCTGTGTATATAGGTATATATGTGTGTACATATATATGTACGTATATGTGTATATACATGTATGTATATATGTATATACACATATATACAAAAAACTCATTATCTGTTACACTGAAGAAACTCAAGGCCATAGATGACAGTGAATAATGAGTTGTGGGGTGTTGTCACCCCAACGATCTAAGTAGCTGATTGACTTTTCTGGTTCACATTGCCTTTTGAGCATGTCAGGCTTGCTTTCTTCCCACATTACCAAGTCACGGCTTGCTCAGGCAATGCTTTCCGAAGGCTCTTTCACATCTGCACTCACTCCTGCCCAAGAGAACATATGTTTTCCTGAACTTGCTGAATGGCTTTCATGAAACACATACAATATTCTCTGATTTTGTTTGAGGAACTGTGTTTCCTTTCATGACAGAATGAAACAGCATTTCACAGCCCAGATGCTCCCTCTGGTCCAGACTCCAAACAAGCTGGCCCTGGTCCCAATCCCAGAGTAGCCAATGGAAAACTCTCTCCAAAGACAAGCCCATGCTGTGTTTTCTTCCCTTCAGGAATGCTGTAAGGACTAAATAATAGAATGCATATAAAGTCTTAAGCATACTGCTCTTGAGACATTTTTTTTTATCACTGTTTGACTAATAGTTACAATCATTATTACAAAGTACTTCTGCGTCTTTTATGAAGATGATCAGTGATGTGGTTCAGCTCTGATAGGCAGCACTACAGATATACAATCTCACACTGGGAAAATTCCACTTTAACTGAAAGGCTTTGAAAAATTGTATAGGAACTTTGCATTTGGAGTTTCACAATTTTTACACCAAGTTGATGTAGTATGTTTTCATCTTCTCTAGTTTACACTACAGTTTAGAGAAGTAATATACCCAGCATCACATAACTCATATGATGTGAATCTGGGTGTTAAGCACCAAACTAAGTCTCTTCAATGTTTGTACACCTTTTTCCATACCAGACTCTGATTCTTGTCACGATATTTTACAGAAGAGCTCAGGTTAAGAGGTCGGGCATCTCATTGTTAATAGGATGTTAAGGTTGTCACAGTTGAAACACTGACCTTTTGAGGCAAACACAATAAGTGGACAACTGGCAACAATCACAATCTACAACAATATAAACATTGTATCATAAATCATCTAAGTCGGTTAGGGCTGCTATGACAAAAATATTACAGACTGGGTGGCTTAAACAAAAATCACTTATCACAGTTATGGAATCTGGGAAGTCCAATGTCAAGGACCCAACAGATTGAAGTCTGGTAATGACCCTCTTCCTGGTTTGCAGTATCTCCATGCTGCATGTATCCTTAAATAGCTGAGAGATCACCTCTCCCGTTGCTTCCTATAAGTCTTCTAATCTCATTCATGAGGGCTCCACCCTCGTGACCTATTTACTTTCCAAAGACCCCACCTTTAAATACCAAAAGAAAGACTTCAGGAAGCATAAATGCTCCTCTTTCTCTCTCTTTCCTCTCCTCTCTCTCTTTTTCTCTTTGTGCTCATCTCTGCATAAACAACAGCTATACCCAAGTTATCATGGACAATGAATGACAGTCCAGCAGTGCGTAAGAAGGGCTGATGCAGATCTTTCAGTGTATCTCACTATAGCTCATCTAGCTACCAGTCTCTTGCGAGCACCACAGGGACATCACGCATGCCACGTACTTTCCATTTTCCCTGTTTCATGGCCACTCAAGTCTGCGTGGCAAAGCTGCCAGTGTGAAGTCGGTATTTCAAGTTTTACTATCCAACCAGAAGTAACTACACTTAAAAGTAATCAGCTCTTTGGCTGTTTGAAAACTTCCTTGTTTTTCTAAAATATACTTCAACGGGATCAGAGAGACCACTGGCTAGACTGAAGGAGAGAGAGGGGAGGGAGAGAGAGAGAAGCACACTTGAGAGAAATATAGCACAGTTTTTCCTATCCAATTTCACAGGTTTTTATTGAATTGCTAATACATATAGGGAGGCACTGTATGGAACATTTTGTTGGATGCAGAGAGATAAATGGCATGGAGTCTCCAGTCTAAGATCTCACAATCTAATGGAAAAAAAGATACATGAGCCTAAGTAATACTAATTTGTGGCAGGCCATGAAACCGAGCTGGAGGCAGGGAAGAAGGTGAGAATTACCCTATGAACAGTCTTGCTACTCAGGGAAGGAGAGAGGCTGCTCACCAGACACCAAGGAACAGAGAATTGAATTCAACGTTGAAATCTAAAATACATTTTCCCCCAGAGCAAGTCTAGTAAAGGCTTCGAGGGTCAAGGTTGTGCATTCAGCACATGTCTTAGAAACACTTTCATTGAATGCGTATGTGAGGTGTTAGGATCTGCTCATTTGTAATAGCAGGTATGATGTTTTATGAGTGTTTTTAATATATTTCACTACCGCAAATGTGACTTCAAAATAACAAAATTGAGCTTTTAGACATACAAGCATTTATGTTATGACTTGTCATTTTTACCTAGAAAATGGGAGTGTGATACTCGCTCTTTAGAGGTCACATACCATGTAAAGCCCCTGGATGTAAGTCTAGTAAAGCATTTTTTTTTTAGCAAAATATACTTGCAAATATTGTCTTTATAGAGGAGTCTATTCCCGGGAATTAATGGCAGTTTTGGTAGATGTATTTTAAGAATTTTCACTAACAAAACAAGTCATATTTATTTTCCTTTCTGCTTCCCGCACCCCAGGTTATACCATGCTCACCACGGGAGCCCTTCCCTTTGGCCGTCGTCCAACTTCTTGGACTGTAACTGGCCTCGCGTGGCAAACTTTACCATCTCCTTTTCAAAATGTAGTGCCCAGGTTTTTGCCTGTAGGACTGGCCCTGCCCTCCAGGTTGAGTGAAATATTTCTAATTAATTCCAAAGTTGCGATCCCTATCTCGAAATGAAACTCAGAACCTGACATGGATCGTTTGCCTCTTCCAGTGTCACCAAACCTTCGGCACACCCCGTGTTTGGCTTATTCTAAATTGAGAAACATCTGGATGAAGAGACAGAAGCCTCTTTAACATATCTGCCCTGCTGCCACGCTGGGACAACCTTGCTAAGAGCTGTGTAAGCCGACAACGGTCAGAGGATGTAGGGGTTGAGCGTGTGGCCACTAAGAGGAAGGAGTGACATTTTGAATTGTATTTTCAGTGTTTGTAAATAACTCACCTGCAGGCTAAATCACTTTTAGCCTACAGCAATGCTTAGCTTTCACATTTCCTTAGGTTATGTAAGTGTTTTGCAATGCTTTGTAAGGTTGGTGTATTAAAACACACACACAAAAACAAGGAAAGCAAACTTAGGAAAATTGTCTTGAACTTATAATGAGAAGAGAAGGTTTTTACGAAGATGGAAGCATTACTTTTTGGCTAACAAAGACAATAATACTCAGACACTTTAGGATTTAGTGAATGACCAGATAATTCCACCATGAAATGTTAGCAAGAGCTACTGTCTCATTTCAGACAATACTCATTTTGTTCACAGAATAAGGGACAGACCAAGACAGAAGACTGCAGATTTACCATACTAAATTCTGAATTTTCTCTATGGAACTAAGCTTTTTTTTGATTTGTTTAGTTTTGTTTTTCTTTAAAGGTTTCCCTAGTATCCCTCCTCCTCTTTTGTTCTAGTTCCTGATGAATTTTGCCACAGAAGAGCAGTGAATCTTGGTGGCTATAGATATAGCTGATTTCAGCAGGAGTTAAAAAAAACCAGCATGCAGAAAAATGAGAGACAAGGAGGGAAAAGAGCATTTTGGCTTTTCCTTTCTTTTTGATGATCATTCTCTTCATTCCTGTTTAGCTGAAGCTGGGGAATTCTTGACAGGCCCTTCAAAGGAAACTATGCCCAGTTTTGTTGTTTTTTTATTTTATTTTATTTTATTTTATTTATTTATTTTTTAGAGAAAGAAAAAGTGAAGGAGAAAGAGAGGGAGAGAAACACTAATGTATGGTTGCCTCTCACGAGCCCCACACTGGGGACCTGGCCCACAACCCAGGCAAGTGCCCTGACTGGGAATTGAACTGGCGACCCTTTATTTGCAGCCCATGCTCAATCCACTGAGCTACACCAGCCAAGTCAGTTGAGTTTTAAAATGTCAGGTGATGTGTCTCTTGTAATTCCTCTTGGGAGCCCATTCACCCATACAGAAGAGCCAAATGTTAGGAATTCTTTCTTGTTATAGTATTTCTGCCTTCAATTTCTTGACAAAAATCTTTCTTTACTGAATTTTACTACATAAAGAAATCAACTAAATTTTTAAAAGTGAGAAAAAGTGACTAAGAGGTGGGACTTTTTGTCATTGGGAGGAAAGTTTAGGAGTAGACAACAGCAGAATATCCTTAAAAAAATGCATGCAACAAGAATACAGGAGGAAATACTAGCAGTGATTATGAATAAGAGTTAATGTGAAGACGATGCAGTAGTACAGATCAATAGCAAATTCCCTCCTTTTTCTGTGCTTTCCATGAGCTGAAATATGCCTAAAGATATTGATTTCAGTGTTCATTAGGGCAGCATTTTTCAATCTTTTTTACCTCATGTCACACATAAAGTATACTTTTTGCTGATCTGACAAAAATATGTATAATTTTGATTCATTCACATCAGACAGCTATTGTTGTGTTGGCTATTGTCATTTTTTAATTTGACAATCTAAGGGAAAAGAGGTCAGTGCCCTGACTAATCTGCATGTTTAAAATTTTTTGGTGATACAACAGTTGACATAGTTCCTCTGTAGAGTTGATAAATTTTCATGTAGTTGACTTCAAATGGCTGACTTCCAATCAAGATGGAGACATTGGTAAACAGGCTTTGTCTCCTCAAGCAAATTACAAATAGACCTCAAAACAAGTAATACCCAGAACCGTCAGAAAATCGAACTATATGAAAGTCTGACCACCAAGGATTTAAAGAAGCCACACTAACACAGACTGGGGGCGGAGATGGGGGATGGGCAGGGAGGCATGGAGACACAGTGTGGAGCGGAGAATGGCGGCCGTGGAATGGGCAGTCCCACATTCATGAGTGGTAGATAAACATCAGGAGGGATCTCTTGGGAGTGAGGGAGCCCAGCCCAAGGCCAGACCACATAGCCCAGTGTTCTAGGGCCAGAAAGATAAATCCCCATAACTTTTGGCTGTAAAAAATCAGTGGGAGTTGGGATGGCAGAAGAAACCGCTGGATTCTCAGGAGTCTCCGCTTAAGGAACCCACACGGACTTAGAACACACACACACCCACCCCCTCTGGGACTCAGCACCAGAGCAATAGCTGGAAGGATGCCAGTAGGACAGGGTGAGTGCCGGGCAAACCTCCAGAAGCCAGGCAGTGGCCCTGTCACCTCTCTGAGCCCTCCCCCTGCACAGAGCCACAAAGTGGTGAAGCGGGTTGCCCTACCCTGGGGATTACCTAAGACTCGGCCCCACACAATTTACAGGTGTCTTTTCTACAATAGGCCAAGCTACTAAGACAGGGTGTCAAATAAACTCTACTAATACACAGAAACAAACACAGGGAGGCTGGCAAGTTAAGACAAAGAAATATGGCCTAAATGAAAGAGCAGAACAAAACCCCAGAAAAAGAACAAAATTAAATGGAAATAACCAATCTATTAGATGCAGAGTTCAAAACACTGGTGATTGGGATGCTCAAAGAACTCATTGAGTATGACAACAAAATAAAAAAGACCCTGGAAGAAATAAAGATTCCACTAAGTGAAATAAATGAAAACCTACAGGGAACCATCAGTGGAGGGAATTACGCCAGGATTCAAATCAACTATTTGGAACATAAGGGAGAAATAAGCCTTCAATCAGAACAGCAAGAAATAAAAAGAATTCAAACAAATGAGGATAGTACAAGGAGCCTCTGGGACATCTCCAAACATACCAACATATGAATCATAGGGATGCCGGAAGGAGAAGAGGAAGAGTAAGAAATTGGAAATTTATTTGAAAAAATAATGAAAGAAAACTAAGGAGTTCATCATCACTAAGTCTTTATTACATGAAATGTTAAAGGGACTTATTTAAGATAAAGACGATCAAAACTATAAGCATTAAACTGTCAATAAATTCACAACTAGCAACAACTAAATCTAAATAAACAAACTAAGCAAACAACCAGAACAGGAGCAGAATCATAGACAGGGAGATCTTTTGGAAGGTTATCAGCTGGGAGGGGGGAGAATAGGGGAAAAGGTGAAGGGATTAAGAAGCATAATTGGTAGGCTCAAAGTAGACAGGGAGATGTTAAGAATATTACAGGAAATGAAGAAGCCAAAGAATTTATACACATGACCCATGGACATGAACTAAACTAAAGGGGGGTGCTGGAGGAAATGGGGGTACAGAGCAGAGCAGGGCAAAAGGGGAAAAACTGGGAAAACTGTAATAGCATAATAAAACATATTTTAAAAATATCCATCGCTACCCATGTTATCCAAATATCTAAGATTTGAACAAAAGCCCAGTGGGAGGGCAGTTTGGGCAAGTGAATCAGGAAAGTGGTTTGACTTTGCCCACACATTGCAAAATAACTTCTTTTCTAAAAGCCTCTATGCTCCCTGCCCCCACTTCTGCCTCTCTCCATGGCTAACAGCTTTTGAACCCTGGGTCCTCCGAGAAATGGATCTCTGAAAGTACACCGCGAGTGCCCTACATTCTCCGCAGACAAAAGAGAACCTGAGTTTCCCCATCCTTGTGTAAGAGTGGTCAACAGCAGAAATTCTAGATGAATGTTGTCAGTTTAAAAACGTGAGATGCTTTGGGAGATGGATTCCAAAACAGGAGGAACATTATATATACTGCTTGCTTTGTGCCACAGGAACAGAACCATGTCTCACCTCCTCCATGGTGTCTTCCTTTGCCACTTCCTCCACAAATGTCTGGAGCATAACAGGTCTGTCAGTTTCACTCACAAGGCCCTGCCCTTTTGTGATTTTGCATAATAGCAGTGGATGAAACAATTTCATTGGGAAATAATGAAACTGCAACTTTTGTTCCTAAATTTGTATTTATAATGTTGTAATGTTGTGTAAAATAGAGGTGTCCAAATCCCACAGCTTTTAGGCCTCAAACGTGGACCTCCCAGCCCTATTCTCACCTAAAAGCTTTTTCTCACAGCCGCTGCAGGGAACGTGAAACTGCCCCAGTGTAGTGTCCCCTTGCAACCTCCAAGTTCCTTTTCAACTTCCAAGCTCCCAACTCTCTAAGGCCCTTGCCGGGGACACAAAAAGAATATTAGATTTGTCTATTTAAATATGAGAGAGAATTAGAAGTATAGGAGACCGTTCTGCGTGGTGTGGACCCAGCTCCCACTTGGAAAGGCCAGTGGAAAGTAAGGTCTGGTACACAGGACCCATGCCCACAGATAGGTTCTCCCGTGGGAAATCAGGCTTGCATTGTACCTAAGCCTCTTTGAGACTTGCTTTTTGCTAAAACTCCCTCACCCTGAATGGAGGCAACAAACATTTACTGCGTATCTTTAAAATAACTTCCTAAAATCTATGCTAAACCTTCCAAGGAGGAGTGTAACCAGTTCAACCACTTTTCTCTTTACATTTGCAAATATCCTTCTTTTTTGATGTAATTAGCAACACCCTCTCCTTTGTTGTCTGTAAAAGGTAACCACCTAAAGAGAACCCGTGCATAGGAAATGAGGACCATCCTCAATGCAGTGTGCCCAGAAAAGCAATAAAAGCCTGTCAAGGCGAGGGTCAGGGCACTCTCCCCTTGAGACAGGGCCATGCCATCCCTTTTCCTCCACGGGATTCAACAGTCTGTGTGAATTTGTCTTGTCTCTGCCACAACACTGTGGACCCCACAAGCTGGAGTCCGCATCATAGAAGCACGAATGTTAGGATTCTTTAGAGAAAGGATTAGTTTATTTACAGTTTCAGCAACTGATGTAGATTACAAGACCCTACATTTCAGGGGCAAAGAGTAAAGTAGAAAAACTAGGTGATGAAGAAATTCTAAAAGCCAGCTGAAGCACAACATACGATTTACCAGCCACAGTTACTAAAATGTTTTAAATGAGCGGGAGAAAAACATACTAAGTTACTGGTCTGATCCTTTATCAGTAGGCAGAAATGAAAACAGATTTTTTATTCATTTGTTTGATTTCTGTTTAAAATAAACAGTGGATAAAAAGACCGAATAAAGTGTATAAAACCACTAATAGCACCAAGATAGGAGACTGAAGGTAAAAAGCATCACTTTTAAGTAAAGAGATGAGATCAAATAGCTTCCTGAGTTCCCAGTGACACGCCGTGATCATTAATGCTAAGAGCAGACAATTTTCAAAACTTCTTTCAACTTGTTGAAAATTGTGGCTGCGAACTCACAAGAAGTGCCTATTGTAGGCCAGTTATGGAGCCCTGAAATTATGGGCCTCTCACCCAACCCCATTTCACCCCAACCCCATATTCACCTTCACTCCCCTTAGTCTGAGGAACCTACTTACCAAATAACACCAAATCACCAAACAGTAATTTATACAATGGTAAATATGTGGCCGAGAAAGAAACCTCTAACCTCACCCTTCCTATAACATGCACGTAGTTATTTTTCCCCAATTTTTGCATTTTCTTTCAAAATAATTTAGAAACTTTTATTTGAGCTTGTGTTTTCTACCTTTCCTATCATTTAGGAAGATCTGTAGCAAGAGAACTAGATATTCTATTTCTTTTCTGCCTCAAAAAATGAATTCAATTTAACATAGCTATTGACCATGAATTACCTCTTGGTCCCTCTTGTATTGTTTTTTAAAGGGATATATAGCTCTTATAATCTCTGTAACGTAGTTATGCTTTATCTTCCTAGCAAGATGAGTCTTCTAAAAATAACTATTGACTGTCTGTGAAAGTCAGGCACTTTCAGAGGCGTAGAGTGGAATAGGTCTTGGTCTATGTCCTCTAAGAGGGTCCCAGGAAAGGATCATGGCACACGGATGTTCATAACATGTGACAATTTACTTACATTTTACCCACTTGCCCTCAGAGGCAAATTCGAAGTGGCACATATAAAGAAAGTAGGGGTTGTATTTTTTCACCTTTATTTCTCCGGCATCAAATCAATACTCCAGTGCCTGACTAAGTAGATAATCAGTAGGGCGTTTTGTCTTCATTTTGTTTCTTGGACATTAATAGGGCCTACTGGGTATCCACACAGAATGCAGTGAGATACCTAACGGAACACAGGTCATAAAGAGGTAGTGTCTACTCGTAAATGGGAACAATATAACAGAGTTTCAATAATTATTGGCTAACTTTCCAACTGATAAACCTATACCCATCATTTAATGTCTTCATCTTTCTTCATTTTGATGTTCAGTAGCTTTTCTATAATGTACTAGGTTTTGTTTTGTTTTTAATTTATTCTGTTTATGGTTTTTTAAGATGTCTGAATCTGGTAGTTAATGTCTTTCATCAAATAAGGAATATTCTTAGTTATCACCTCTTAATATACTTTCTCTGCCACTCTCTTTTGTGACTACAATTATATGTATGGTAAAATGTTTGATAATCCTGGTAGTTCTTTAAAAAAAATTTTTTTTTATTGCTGTCCAGGTACAGTTGTCTCCATTCCCCCCCGCCCCACTACTCTATCCCACCCCACCCACCCCCAACTCCCACCCTCAATCCTTCCCCTCTTTGGCTTTGTCCATGGGTCCTTTATACATGTTCTTTGACATGCTCCTTTCCCTTATTTCCCCCATTATCCCCCCACTCCCCTCTGGCTACTGTCAGTTTGTTCTTTATTTCAATGTCTCTGGTTATATTTTGCTTGCTTGTTTGTTTTGTTGATTACATTTCATTTATAGATGAGATCATATGTTCATTGCCTTTCACCACTTGGCTTATTTCATTTAGCATAATGCTCTCTAGTTCTATCCATGCTGTCGTGAAGGATAGGAGTTCCTTTCTGCTGTGTTGTATTCCATCGTGCAAATGTACTCCAGTTTTTTTGATTCACTCATTTACTAATGGGCACTTAGGTTGCTTCTAGTACTTGGCTATTGCAAATTGTGCTGCTATGAACATTGGGCTGCATAGGTTCTTTCGAATTGGTGTTTCAGGATTCTTAGGATATAATCTCAGCAGTGGAATTGCTGGGTCAAAAGGCAGTTCCAGTTTTAGATTTCTGGGGAAACCCCATACTGTTCTCTCAAAACTAGTCTGCATTCCCAGCAACAGTGCACTAGGGTTCCCTTTTCTCCACAATCTCACCAGCACTTGCTGTTTGTTGATTTGGTTATGATGGCCACTCTGACTGGTATGAAGTGGTATCTCATTGTGGTTTTAATCTGTATTTGTCTGATGGCTAGTGATGCTGAGCATCCTTTCATATATCTCTTGACCCTCTGTATGTCTTCCTTGGAGAAGTGTCTTTTCAGGTTTTTTGCCCATTATGATGTTCTCTTTTTTTTTTATCTCTTTGAATCATTTTTGATTCATCTTTGTTTTCACTTACCTGGACTTCTGCTGTGTACAGTTTGCTTTTAAATACATGAAATGGATTTTTTATTTCAAATACTTTTTAAAATTAAAGTTCCCATTAGATTAATTTTAAGTTTACATTTCTCTAGTTAAATTTTCATTTTTGTTCTTCAACATTTTAAAACCATGTATGCTGCCCTGGCCAATGTGGCTCAGTTGGTTGGAGCATCATCCCATAACTGAAAGATTACAGGTTTGATCACTGGTCCAGATGTGTACAGTCCCTGGTCCCAGCACAGATCCCCGGTCTGGGCTCATATGGAGGCAACCAGTTGATATTTCTCTCTCTCCCTTCCTACCTCCCTTCCCTTCTCTCTGTAAAAAAGGCAAATGAAAAAAAATGTGTTCAGGTGAGAATAAAAAATAATAAAATAATAATAATGAAATTTAAATCCACATATGCCAATTCCAAAGGCTGGTTCATATGTCTATAACTATTGATGTTTTTTGCTATTATTGGTTACATTTTGCCATTCCTATTCATGTCTACATTTTAAACCTATATATTAGATTTTTTGTATGATACCTTGAATATATTCCTCCTTATTTTACAGTGTATGTGTATATGTATATGTATGTATGTGTGTGTGTGTGTGTGTGTGTGTGTATATGTATATATATATATATATATATATATATATATATAGAGAGAGAGAGAGAGAGAGAGAGAGAGAGAGATATGGTTGGCCAAAAAGTCCATAAAATAAAAGACATTTTTCATTTTCACCAATAACTTCATTGATTTGGATATTTTGATTATGTTGGCTATCTCCTATGTGGTATAATATTGATTGCTTTCAATTAATGTCTAATGTATAATATTGATTGCTTTCAATTAATTAATTTGATCACTATAAACATCAACTGCTCTACAAGACCATGGAGCATCGTCCAGGAAGAAATCTCCAGCACAAATCTTTGCAAATCACTTTTGACACATTCAATCACTCATGTCACTTTCTCCATACACTGCACGTCTTTTTAAATTCATTTTAATTGCATTTTTACTTTTCTTGAAATAATAAAACATAATATGCCAAAAATGTTGCATGTTTTGTTCCATCTTCAATATTAAAGTGTCTACACAAAAATTCACCAATTTTGGTAAATTTTTAAAAAATTCATGCTGATATGACAGCTGTCACAATACAATTTAACACAATTATTTTGAACGAAGTTAAAGACAACTAAGCATTACTAGAGGCATCTTACAGAAAAGACTGAACAAACGTTTTGGCCAATCCAATATACATATATACACGTATATGTACTTCATATATGTCTATATTCAATATGCATATGTATGTGTACATTTTTAAGGCAATTAAATTATTAGATCATTTTGACTTGTCATAGAAGTTTTTTTTGGCTTTGTTAGGGAAAGTCTACACTAGTTTTCTCCTTTCTACTGAGTCACAGTCTTTACTGATAGGTTGTGGAACTTATACGTAGGATGATGTCTTTCTAGAGTCTCAACTCAAAGCTTATGTTATTCTTCAGGTTATTTTTACTCTACTAGTTGAAAATTTGGTCCTATCTCCAAGTCTCTGCAATGCCTGAAATATTTGTTCAGCTCTCAAACCCTCATGCATTTTCTGCTAGACCCTGTGCAATCTCACTGCCCACAGGGCCCCCAGGGTTAGCCAATGATAAAAGGTTGGTAACCCAAAGAAAACTCAGATACTTCTGAGGCACCCTGCCTTGCAAATTTCAGTTAGCCTATTAGCCCTGAACTCTGCTGTTTTTTCCATGCAGTGAAACTTCAGCTCTCTGTCCAAACTCTAACTTGCCACACATTTGGACAATGTCGCTTGGCAGAAATCTGGGTTGAATATGGAACTCATCTAATGTACTTCCTTTCTCTCAAGGATGAATGCCTCACTCTGAGCATTGCCTAACACCTGAAAATAGTCAATTGATGACCTTACCAAATTCCATAGTTGCTTAACTTGTATGGGTGAATCTGATACCAGCTCTATCATCAGGGCTGTAAGTCATACAATCTGTTAGTAAAATATTTATGTGCTTACATGAAGCCTTTCTAGGACTTAGAACTTCTTAATAACATCTCCAATATCTATCTGGGTTCCTTGTTCATGGTAAATATTTGATATGTACTTGACACACAGAAAAATGAATAAATGAATGAGTGATAAGTTTATTAAATGGAAAATCAACTATTGACTCATATGATATGACTACTAGGAATCACGAAGCATCCTCTGACTGATATTTAAAATGTCTCCCACACCTCCTTGGATGGACATGGACAACAGTGTGGGGATTGACTGGGAGCAGGATGGGGGTAGAGGAGGTAGGCTGGGAGGAAGAGGGCAAAGGGGGAAATTGGGACAACTAAATAGAATAATATTAACACATAAAATAAAATAAAATAAAAAAGTCTTCCACAGAACAGAGCATCACAAATCTGAAAAGCTCTTTGGTCCAGAAATCCAGAGCAATGCACTTTCACATCCTCATTCTACTACTGGCTAGTTTGTGTTCTTGCGATAGCTATTTAATCTCCCTAAGCTCCAGTTTCAACCCTAGAAAATAAGATTTAAAACTGATGTCTGGTAAGGCTTATGTATAAAGTAGCTGCTTACAATGCCTGCCTCTAACATAGCTTTGTTTCTTTATCTCACTGGCTATGAATAATGGTGAGGTGACAGAATTTGTCTGGACAGATTTCCAAAGCATTTTGTATAGACTATATCTAAAGCATATATGGTATGGACTGTAACTTGTGTTTTTATTTTTGTTTTGTTAAGGTCCCCAGGTAATTCTAATTAGAGCCAAAGTGGTAAATTAGTGCCAAAGAAGGCATTACTACTTCTTGATAAGTAGCCTCTTAAATGGTGGCTTCTATCAGTGGAAATATACATAGCTTATCAAGCATATTCAATATCTTAACAGAGTTGTATATCTTAAAGAAATAAGCAATGTTACTTTTCACACTATAGACAGTTTGTTTACACTGATAACATAATATAGACTTTAACCTTAAATATCATTAAATCCTGAGGGGGGAGGGAGGAAGATATACAGAAACGGGAGGAGATTTGGTCATTTACAGAAAGCTTTTTATGGAGTTAGAAAGAAACTGTAGGTGTCTGCACAAGCCTCTGGTGCTTGACCATACACTGAGAGTCAGATCCAGTTCCACTGACAGTGATAGGAAAAGGAACAGGCTGGAGAAGTGACTACCATCCCGGAGAAGGGAGAACGGGAGGTGGCATCCCAAATGCATGAGTGGAGATGAGGTAGGAATGTAAGTTGGGCAAGAGCAAAGGGGAGATATCTGTAAAGACCTAAGAAATCAATTTGAAAGTGTCCTTTAATGGGTTGATGTGAAGATATTTCACAGGGATGGCAATCTGGTTTAAATTTTAGAGAGTCAGAACTAACACTCATGGATTAATGATCATGTAAAAGGGAAGGAAGACATTCTGAATCATGGGAACACCATTAGCATCAAAGAAGTTTCTAATTAAGAGTAAGAGTTATAGATGAGTAGGAAGCAGAGGTTTTGCTGAGAGAGGGTCCTTACGGAGAGCCCAGCAATGATCAATGGATTGGGAGAGGAGGCAGCCCTCTGCAACACAGCCCAGGGAGAGGCTGGAAAACAGTCTCTCTGGGGAGAATTAAGAGAAAATATTTCCCAATTGCTCATATTAGACAGTCTCTCTCTATGATGCAAGGGTCCAGGAACTGACTTAGAAGACCTGTGGCCCAGGTGAGATGAGATCAGGAAGTTGTCTCAGTAAGATCGGAACAATCAGGGTGATATGGAATCACCGTCAAGCCATCGTGATGTCCGGGACTTTTTGTTTCCACACATTAGAGGAGACAGATGTATTTTTATATCTCCCAAACAACTTAAAAATGAAAACGACATTAAATTTGGCTCAAGGTAGTGGATGATCGAGTAATGACAGAGAATGGTACAGATTTGAATTCTATGTGTGTGTGTGAATATATATATATATTTAGTAACTACTTTTTACTTTCTTCTTTGATTCATCACATCTTTTCCATCATTTTGAGATAATTTTCTTCAATCTCTCACCTGCTATTTCCCCTTATCCTATCATAATAATGATAAAAATATAATAATATAATAATGATAATATCGAGGTTTGGTAGCCAAAGACTTCTTATTTTTTTCCAAAGACTGCTACATGTCCATCAATTTCAAATGTTCAAATCTTCCGGTTGATTCACTTACATTTAGAACTCTTTTGAAGCCTTGTGTAATGAAATATGAACCTCATGTAACATACACAGAGGGTCCCACATACACTTAATTATCTGCTTTCCTGAAGTCCATTCTTTCAGGGCCTCTGAGCCATCGATAGAATTCCAGGTGTCCTTGACCTAGACCATTCAGTTTACCAGGAGGGGCTGGGCAAGAGGCCAATGGCTCACTTTAATAGGAAGAATGTATTTTCTAGTGATTCATCACTTCCTCTATAAATTACAGAAAAGCATTTCTGCAGAGGCTAATGATTTATTAAGAAGCTTTTTAGGCAGTAAATCCCCTTCTCTTCCCATTCTCTGGGCAGTAATGGCAATGTTCAGGTCTCAAAGAAATAGAAGGCTGCCATTTACAGAGGTGACACCTTTCTAAAAAGCAATTACATTGGCTAGATCCTCACTGGGAGGCCTTGGGAAGGGCCAGCGACCTCAGTTTCATTTTGAAGTGATGACTCTCTCGGCTCTAACGGAGCACGGGGGGCTGGACAAGCAGGCTGGGATCTAGTGTCAGAGCAATGCCTCTCCAGAGTGAGAGGGTCAGTTATTCATTTTTTACCTGTCAGCTCCAAAACCATCCTTCCTTCTCCTATTTTGTGATAGCAGAGCTGAACTCTGCAGACTACATTTTCATTTCTCTTTTCTTAAAACAAAGAGTATCTGTATAACCCTTCAACTAGCTTTCCCAAATATTTTACATCTTATGCAACTAAAAATAAATCACAAAGGCCAAGAGTAACACTCATACAACCCTAGTAAGTAATCTGCATGCCTTATTTACATTTTGCAGGGAGGCAAAGATTCTAAAAGTGAAGCAGGGAGACTCCGAAGGTCACTTTTTCTCTACCACAATTTCCCCCTTCACCATCCCTGTGATACAGTCAAATCTCATGTAAAACGTAGGAAAGAAAGATCACATGTATGATTAAGAGTAACACCTCCAGCTGCTGTGATCGGATTCATTTCTCACAGCGGCAATCAACATTTGGTTACTACTGTGCATAGAGACTAACACATTTGTCATACAGGGCGATGTGCATTTGTTTTGAACATTAACAATTCTTAAGCCATTCATCATAGTAGCGTTAATGTATTTGGCTCCGTTGAGTCAAGGTACCCAGACGTAATATGCCACTCCCTGGAATTCCACTGCTATATTTTGTGTCAACAGAAAAGTATTCTTAAGCTTAAAAATAAAATATTACCTAAGACTGTTTATTGTGTGAAAGATTACTGAATTAGGAAAGGGGAACTCTCTTGACTGTAGAAGATTGCCCTTCAGAATATTGAAATTCTCTTTACTGAGATTTTTTGATATTTTTTAAATGGAAAAATATTTATCCATTCAACATTTACTGTGTAACAGATGGTGCTCAAGTTCTTCCAGTAGGTGTTTACTGTTTCATAAAATTACGTGCAGGTAAGGTCAACTCACGTTGTATTTTAGCATAAATTTGACAGTTTCTCAAACACTTGAACATTTACATTTTGACTGACTGACCTGGCAAGAAAAATTGTTCCAAATAACGGTATGGTTTGAAATTTGTGACCTACAGACAAAGTACAACTCAGTGATTACAAGCTAACCCACATTAAACAGCAGTTTTTCTTTGCTTTACTGAATCCTGTATAATTGGCAAATATATAGTAGCATCACTGGGTCACTGACTTAATAATATTCAGGAGAGATCAAGAATTTTCCAACTGTTTCTCTAACACTAAATAAAGAAAAAGGATAGCACAAAAAACATAATGGTTTTTGCCATGCATATCTTGCAAAGTATTTCTGCACCCATGACCTCAACCCAAGCCATTTCTTCTTGAACATTCTAAATTCTTTTCTACATCACAACCTCTAAATGTGTCTTTTACTTACCTGGAAAATTATCTCTTTAGGCCTTAGCATGTCTCACACTTTATTAAAGTTTCTGTCCTAATTGAGCATGAGAGCTTGTTTGGAGGTTCTAGCGGGGGAGCACAGCTATTGTATGCCCTTGACCGAAGACAGGTCCTGTCCCCTAGTTGGGAAGGTCATCCTCTTCAATGGGGCATGCAGCTTTGGGAGGGACGAACATGGACCCATGAGGGAGGAAGGGGGCACCTGCGAGGCCAGCCAGATCAGCCGAATCAACCCTGGCGATCAATGGGGTGACAGATGTTGCAGCCAGATCGCCCTCACACCAAGTTTCTGTTCTAATGATCACTTTTTCAATACCACCATCTTCTTTTTCTCAAAGCATATCCTTTATATTCTATTATCTTACTTATTTATTTTTTCTTTATAGATTATTCCCAGTGGAATTTGAGAGTGGTACACTTACCTTTCTAGTTCATAGTCTTTTCCTATCACCTAGAAAGGTGTCTGGTACGGGAAGAGAGTTCAAAAATGTTGTTAAGTAAATGTAAAATCAGTAAATAAGGAAATCTGAGTTTCAAAGAAACATAAACTTCAGCGGGGATTTCCTCTTCCAAGTGAAGTAACCAAGGCTCAGAGAGGTTTTTGGCAGCGCAAACGTCACACAGTGAATGAGCAGTAGTATGAGGAGTGAAATAGCATAAAACAATAACAACGTACTGCTTTTCCTTTATATGCTAATTGCCACATAAATTGCATTACCGATGCATCACAAGGCAAAGTGGTCAGAACCAGATCTTTATATTCAAAGAAACCTCCACCAATCTTGTGACCACATGTCACCTAATTTATCTGAGCCTCACTGTTCTCTTCTGTAAAATTAGAATTCAAAAATTCACCTTATACATTTTTTATGAGCACCACCTGAGAACACTAATGAATGTCAAGCAATTTGCTTTGAGCGGGCACCACGGCTAACACTGGGCAGGTTAGCTACAACAGTTATCCCATTTGAGACATGACGGAAGCCCTGCCTCACTTAGGAGTCCTGGACAGACCTAACAGGTCATGGGGAAACCTGAAGCCAGAGCGAAGCATCAGAGACCTAGCATTGGGGTGAAACACAGAAGCCAGGCGATGCCCCTTCCAAAAGTAAGAAAAATTGCAAAAGCCGTCTCCAGCTGACACCTCCTTCCCGCAAAAAGGGGACAAAGTACCTACATACAAAACCACCTGCAGCCCTGGCTATGACTTGAGGCAGGGCCGAGGTAGCCTACGGGGATTCTGTGTGAATTAGCATAAGGCATTCCCTCTGTGATATCAATTAGAAAAAGTGTTTCCATTGGGAAGCAGACACCTTGGGGAAACACCCTGGTCAGCAAGAGAAAATGGGCACAGAATATGGCAAGTGGACATTTAAATTTTTGCTCCTTCTGACCTCTCCCTTCTCCCATCCCCAGCCCAGTGCCCCCAGCTCCTCACCACCATCACAGCTGCTATACCAAGGAGGGAACACAATCTAAATATCCTCACACCTACATTCATTCTAGAGGTGCATTAAAAATGTAATATAGTTTCCCTTTTTTTGGAATAAGGATTTATGGAAATAACTACTGTGAAGAGTATTGAAACATAGAAAAACCAGTAAAAAATCTGATTCAGTAAGAGAGTCAAGGATCCAGGCCTGTAAAATCAAATGGGCAAGAACTGTCCTGCCCTATTCAACCCAAACAAACAGCTAATGGGAGAAATGGAGGGGGAGGGGGGGGAGCTATCAGAAAGGCAAAGATTCTGACTTCAATGAACCTCAGGAAATATTAAGTTCTCACAAATGCTTAATAAGAACACATGCAAATTAAAATAAGAAATGTGATTGTCTTCTGAAAATAAGAGACTTTACTGTCTCCTTTTGCTTAGAGAATTTTCTTTAGAATGTATGTAGAATGTGTAATTTTGCACTCTTTGAAAGGCATGTAAAAAGTTTTAAAAGGTAAATAAGGCTCTAGCCAGGTTTAAGACCAAGGAATGTTGTTTTCAAGGTTCTGAAATGATCTCTTTGACATGTGATTACCAAGGAAGATGGTACCATTTTACCTCAATTTCTTTAGGAGGGTAGGAGCCTAAGTTCAGCAGGGGCTTCACCCTGAGTTGCAATGCTATCTCCTACAATAAACATGTAGTTTTATTTTTCCTTTGGATAAAGCCGTTTGACAGAAATGGAGGGCCATCTCAATTACCAGGTGAACTCTGTGTGACAAATGGTGCCCTCAAGTCCTCTTACTTGAGCACTAGTTGCTTTTTATTTTGAGAACATGTATATAACATGTGTTATATGTTTGACTAACTGAAAAGGTACGGTTTGTTCTCTTTGCAGCCTTTTAGCATATTGCTTGTGAAAGGTATCACATTTTGGTTTAATGCTTATTCAATAATAAAATTGTTTTCTTTATCTCTCTGGGGAGGGATTTTCTGGGTTGGGATGAGTTGTTGTTTTTAATTAGATCTCCTCAAAACTTACCACTGTAGACCAACCAACAGGGAACTTTGATTTTTTTTTAAGTGTAAATAGAAGAGGAAATGATGACCGAAGTAGATGAAGAGAAATAGTACCAACCTAAGGTCACAAATTCAGTACCAAGGCAAAATTAATAAATGAATTAAAAAAAAAACATGGAACAAAACAGTTACCACTAAAAACCTGAAATGTTACTATAGAGAAGAGTCAAAATATAATAAGAGAAAATATAGATAAATACATAGGAGGGAGGGAGCAAAAATGAAAAAGGACTCATGAACATGAACAACAAACAGAGCGGTGATTGCAGAAGGAGAAGGAGGTGTGGGTGGAGGTGGACAGGGTATAGGAGGGAAAAATTATAATGGAAAAATACAATAAAAATAAAAATCAAATAAAAAAATAAAAATATATCCCTTGCTAAGAAAATTTGATGTTTGTGAGAAAAACAGCTCAGAGATTATAAAAAGTATAATGCCTTTCTAAAATTAATTTTTAAAAGAATATCAGAGGGATATATAGTATACCATAAAAAGTTGACATTACCATATTTTATCCTAATTCACATGCCAGTTCAGTTACTGAACCCTAAATATAAAATAAATTTCTGATGTGGAGGCAGAAAAGGCAAATTTTCTACCGACAGCCTTTAAAATAAACTGGTCTCAGACTTTCCTACACCAAAATTCAATGTAAAAAACACAAACTAGCATCAACAATGTTCTGAAAGACGGTGGGGACAATGGCACCGTGACTACCCGACAGGCTCAGACATGAAGAGTCTCAGTGACTGCAGAGCCCTTACACTGATTTTGAATAATAATTTTAAAAAAACCACAAAATTTCTCATCTAAAATTTGACAATGCAAACAAAGAACTCAGGAATGGAGAAAGTGATTTTAAAAAGGGAACTGATGGTAAGACCTAAACCTTTTCAAATTTAGTTTCTGTATTAAACTAGGAGCTGATGATGGCAGAACAAACTGCTACAGCCATGGTATAAAATAGCACAGCTAGCAAAATGCAAGAGGTAGATTATAGAAGCTGAGGTGAAAGACCTGCTGTTTCCATTGTTCATAACAGGAAATCAGTGTACATTATCTAAAATTAAAACATGAAGCTAAAGGAACACATAATCATTCCATTCTCTTATTTGTTTAATAACATTTTCTTAACCTTAAAGGAACATATCAGGAAATGATGCATCTTGTGATAAGGAAACATTTATTTGAAATTCAGCAATTACTCCAGTTTGTTCCCCTTATAATTTAAATAAACTTGCATTTAATTTGTTTTAATACATTTTTATAAAATGTTGTTTCATTAGACTTTTTAAATGTGGACCTATCTACACACTTACACACTTAGTTATCTAAAATCATGTTCTTCTAATATCAAAATTAGTTGTTTTACTTTTAATTTTCAAGTTTAAATATTTTCATTATTAAAGTCTTCATAATGAGCACTTTTAAACAAAAAAAGCAGAAACATATAGATATGTACATTGGTTGATTCTCAGAGTTGTTATATGGATTATTAATATTATTATATTTGCATTATTTTTATATGTCACATGTGAGTCAATTCTTTAACTACATTTTTATTCACTCAATTCTAGAAACTTCTCTGATGTACTCATTATTATTTTAATGTTCATCCTTCCAGGTATATTACTCCTCATACAGAGGCATACGTCCTTACATGTGCATGTGTTCATGTGTGTATAGTATTACTGAAGTGTTTATCAAATGGCTTCAGATTACTCAATGTTCTACAATTTTTCTCATTTTTACTTAATAGTAAGTTATAAATCTTTTCATATCTTTATGTAGTTCTGCCTAATGCTTTTTTAACAGCTGTGTAATATTCTATAATATTGATATACGATCACTTATAACTAGTCCTTAAATTTTGGTAATTTCAGTAATTCTTTATTCTTTCCTATTAAAGAAATACTACAATGAGCATAATTATAAATATTTTCTTGGGCACAGTTTTGGATTTTAAAGCATGATAAGTTGTTAGTTCTGAGTCCCTGTATTCTCTTGAAGATGCAGTAGAAAAACTAAGTGTCATGATTAATAAGAATTAATTTGATGAAAGCGATGTCACCAAGATGGCAACGGGGGTCATTTCTGGCTTCTCTCACCGTCACAAGAATAACTTCTGATGATGTGAGTACAGCTGGGACCTCTGGGAACATATCAAGAAAATATGAATATTTTTATTGTAAATGGATCTCTTCTCTTTCTCTTGCATCCAGTGTCCTTGAAACAATTTAGTACTTTTTATTTCGGTCAGGGAAGTAGGAAAAGTACCAAGTGGCTTAGGAAGCCCCACTGAAAGCCTCTTACTCTGAAACTACTACCAGAGCAATATATTCACTTCAAGGGGTAAACACCATAATCCATGACCACAGGTTATTTGTCCTTCGGCTAATGGAACATAATCAATAATGTAAAGACTTAAGCACTATCAGGACACACAGAAGTGAGTGGTGGTTTAAGGAATTAGGGAACTGGAGAAGCTGCCTGCATAAACACCGCAAATGAGGCAGACTGTGCACTACCTGCAGAGGATTTCTTCCTAAACACCGGGATTGTGCCTGGGCTCTTTTTATCCCTCCACTTCTTGTGATGTATCTAAGTTCTCCACATTCTCAAGGCCCAATTTCCAAATAAACACCTTTATAATTCATCTGAACAAAGATCATTGAATGGGACTTTAGTTTTTGGTTATTTGTGCTACCTGCTTTTTGCATACAAATCCCTCTTGTAAGATTTATGAGGAAAGGTCTGTACATGTATGTTGTCTTTCTCAGAGATATTTATCTTAGGTCTACATATATAGCAGGGGTGGGGGAGTGGAGAAGAAAAATAAATCTGTGCATAAATTGTTGATCAAAATGGTATATTATCAAATATCTTGCCTGTGATAGTCTCTACGTGTGTACGTGCAAGGAATTGTGGGAGACAGATAATGGCAAAGAAGATCTTTGTTACATAGTTGAGAAGTCTGTCCATTTTCTGAAACAATCACTGGACTAATCTCATTCATTTCCCTTGTCATGTCAATTGCGTGGTGCCAGTCCAAATTCCAGACATAAGAAAGATGCGCAAAAACACAAATCTATTTTTATTTTAGATTCTCCCAGGCTCAGATAAGATGAGATCCCCATTTCCCCTGCCCCTCTAGATCCCCTCAAAATTCTAACTATATGAAAAACATCAGTTGTCTTTTTCTCTTTTCCTTTCCTACCTTTTGATCTCTGCAGAGGCCAGTGTGCCCTTACCTCTAACACTATCCTATCTTCTCTCTTTATGTTAAAAAATCTTGAAAACAGATGCAGTCTCCCTGTTCTTTGCGCATCCTTTCTCCTTTTTCCTGTGTCATGCTCATGGCTTCAACTCTTTGTTGCTCTCTTCTACACAGAAAAATTAGTTCTCACACAAAAAGATCTAGAAACAACCCCAGTAGAAGCCATGTTATTGATAAGGATATCTAGACAAGCACAGATGGTCTCAAGGACAGAGGATTAATTTGCTTCTTAATCATGATTCCCTCCTAGGAGCTTGAGGGAAATGGAGGTCTGGGACCACCAGTTTTCCTCCATGGATGCCACCTTCGAGGAATCCACTCTGGGCAGAGGCTCCTTGAGTTTGAAGGCATGTGCAGCACCTGGTCCTGACCTTCACTATTCTTCAGACATTTCTCACCAAATTCCCTTGGAGACAGATGAAAGGCACCTAACACCCTTCCTTGTGTATCCATCTATTTACCCCTGCCTGCACAGGAATCTCAGCCAAACTATTTATTAATAAACTGCGTAATCTCCACATGCCCTAGACGACATTGCACTAAGTGAATATTATTTAAAATCATGCTCCAGGGTAAAAAAAAAAGCTTTAATAATTTATGCACTCTTGGCTTTTTAAATTTTCTCTTTATTGCATTTTGGCAGAGCACATGAAGTATAAATTGAATAAAATGAGACATTACACATTGAATATTAATTACCACAATATTAAGAGATCCTGCAGCTTAGTCTTCTGAGCTGAACAATGGCAAACTGAAGAAGTGAGAATTTAAAGATTGCTTGCTAATTATTCCTCTACTCTGAATATGAGTTTTGTATGTGCTCCTTAGCTTTTACATTTCACTAGAATTCTATATGAGCAAATGTTGGCTTGAATGAAGCAAAACTGGGCCAGGAAACATTACATGGTAGATGATTCTAGGACAGAATCTGTTCGAGGGTTCAGAGGCAAAAGATGCATGTATTGAAGATATGAATTCCTTCAGAAATCAAAGAATTCAGGGAGATGGAGATTTCACTCATACTCCAAAGAAACAAAAAGCATCCTGAAAGCCACTGGGCTGGAAAATTTCTACAAGTTAAATTTCACACCAAATGGAAAGAGGTTGTGGGGGGATCCCAGGAGACCCAAAACAGGGAACAGAGCTGGGTGGCTGGGTGAGGCAGTGTTTGGGTGTGGCGTATTATTCTGGCAGACCCTGGGAGGGTCAGAGCAAGGCCCAAGAAGAGTATATATTGTACCCCGGGCATCAGTTCAACTAGAAGCAAATTTTGGACTCAGTCGTGAGGTCTTTGCACTGATTATACATCATTTTGAAGAGAATACCCTCCTCTTAGAGTGTCTATACGGTACAGTGGATTGGTGACTTCATTGCAGAGAAAAAAAAAAATCACTGGTCCACCCATGGTGGAAGTGTTCACAGCACAGCCACAGCGTGGCTAGAGTATACAATGAGAAAGACTATAAGAAAAAAAGTTGAATGGTAGAAACATAGGCTCCTACTTTTGCACACACACCTGATTTGGGGACCACCACTTTGCATGTGGTCCATGATCACTTACAATACTGAAATATTAAAAGATTTTCCCCTTGACAAAAGAATATCTATTATCACAACTTTTATTTACTATTACACTGGTATTATGAGCAGTGTAACAAAATTAAAAAGTATTTCATGAAGTTAAAAGGAAGAAACAAAACTATAATTTGTAGAAAACAAGTCTGATTATCTATAAAATCCAAACTAATGTCCAGGGAAAGCATTAATATAAATTGGTCTATGTAGCAAAGTCACAGAATACATGCTTATTAAAATATTCCACAATTTTATTCTACATACACAACTAGAGGAAGTTGTAAATATCATTTGTAATAGCATTAGAAAAATTATAAATTCCTTCACAAAAACATCAATAGAAACATCTAGAAATATATGTACATATGTAAATAACAAAAAGTGTGCAAGACTTCTATGCTAAAAACTAAAAATACTACTAGCAAACTTTAAAAGACTAGTGTGCAAGGAGAGCTATAAAATGTCCATGACTTGGAAGACTCAGTTATGTACAGATAAAAATTATCCCCAAATAAATCTGTAAGTTCGATGCATCACAATTAAAATCCCAGTGGTTTGTGCATGCTACTCATTGTAGAAATTGACATTAATTCTAAAATTCAAATGGAAATTCAAAGCTCCAAGATCAGCAGAGACTATGCTGCAGAAGAAAGCTCGCAAATATACAGTACCAAATAGCAGTATTCACTGAAAACCGTGGTGACATGTCATGATCTTAGAACAGAGGTGGATTAAAAAAAATCAAGGGTACAGAATCTATAAATTTACCTGGCAGCACTGAAATGATCACAGTGGAGAAAACATGATCTTCTCAATTAGGTATGTTAAAAAATACATCTTGGTCCTTATTTTACTTATTTAAAAATAAATTCCAAATAGATGTCACATCTACAATAAATATGAATAGTAATAAAGTAAAAAAATCTTTTTGATTGGAGAATGGGTAAAGATCTTTAATAGAACATGAAAATTATAACAAGAAAGATAACTGATAAATTCAAATTTATTAAAACAAACACTTGTGTTCTTCACAAGACTTCAGTGAGAGTCAAAGGCTACAGACTAGCAGACAGACTACAGACTAGCAGACAGACTACAGACTAGCAGAACAGACTGAGAGTAATATATATGACATTGTACTTAGAATATATGAAGAATGTCCACAAATCAACAAAAACAGACAAACCAATAGAAAAGTGGACAGACTCACCTCTTTACAAAAAAAGATACCAAAATAGCTTATAAATATATGAAGAGCTGTTCAACTTCTTTAGACCTCATGGGAATGCAAATTAAAATGCTAATGCTTTGAATGAAAAGATAAACGCTGACTATTAGCTGTGAAATACCACTAAGAATGTGAATAAACCAGAGCCCTGATACACACTGCTGGTGAGTTATGTTGGCACCACCAAATTGGAACATAATTCAGGATCCTCTAAAAAAAGCTGAACAATGGCATACGCTAAGCCCCAGCAAATCCACACTTAGATACACACATCAGCAATTTTAAGCAAAATGCAAATACCAGAACATAGCAGTATTTGCCATAGCACACGCACACAAACCCCAGAAACAACTGTCCACGCCCATTAGCATTAGAATAAATACATAGTGGGGTACATGCCCACAATGACACATCTCATATCGATGGAATTACTAGATGAATACGATAGATAATTTTAAGGAAAAATAAGGCAAAATATATACTGTATGTTTCTATTTTTATAAAGTACAAAAGCATAAATTTATTCTCTGTTAAAAAGCAGGACAGTATTGAAGCAGGAGGCCATGGTAGAACACAGGGAGGCGGGAAATGCAAGTTTCTGGGGAGTTTGTAATCTTATAGGGGCTGGTGTGTAGTGTATTGTATTTGCAGGTATTCTTTACACTGTCAACGTATGATGCATGAGTTTTTCTCTGTTTATATATCATTAAAAAGAGATAAAGTATTTGACACAGTGGTGCCTGTCATAGATTCTGAAGACATTACACGGGTTTGAGCCTAATTTTGCTGGGTTACCCTGGGCATATTTCTTTGTATTGGGTTGGCCAAAAAGTTCGTGTGTTTTTTTTTCTCTAAAATAAAAGTCACATTATTCATTTTCACCAATAACTTTATTGATTTGGTATTTTGAACATGTTGGCCATGTCTTGCATAGTATAACCTTGATTGTTCTCAACTAATCTCTCAGTCTGATTGCTAGCAACTTCAACTGGTCTACCTAGCTGTGGAGCTTCATCCAGAGAAAAATTTCCAGCACGCAAACCGCTTCTGACGTGTTCAATCAGTCACAGCACCTTCTCCATATGCTGCACAAATCTCTTGTTTTTTTTGCATTTCAATTGCATTTTTACCTTTCTTGAAGTAATAGAGCATAATATGCCAAAAATGTTGCTTATTTTCTCCATCTTCAATATGAAAATGGTTACACAAAGATTCACCAATTTTGATACATTTTTTTAAATGCATGCCGATATGACAGCTGTCACAATACAATCTAACAAAATTGTTTCAAATGAAGTTAAAGACAACTAAAGGCCACTAAAGCCATCTTACAGAAAAAAAAAACAAACTTTTGGTCTACCCAATACTGTAGGTTTATCACCCAGAAAGTAGGAATCAGAAGAAGGAATTGTACACATGAGTCTTCCCTTAAATTTCTGTTAAGAAATGTGGTTACTACAGCAGCAAACATGGAACCAGAACAAGCAAAGTCATACCTCTATCTCTTTCCCAAAGCTAAGGCTAGAGCGTTTTCACTTGTATGAAAAAGAGGAAAGAGAAAACACAAAGAACAAAACACAAAGGACACAGGGCCACAGGAGAAAATGCACATCAGGATTTTTTTTAAAGGATTAAAAAAGGTTACTAAATGATATTATCCTAAAGAAATGTCAGGAATCAGTAGTTCTCTGTGCGAAAGAGAGAGAAATATACAGGGAGAAACGCAAACAAAGGGCCATCAGCAAAAATTAGAAATAAAAGCTTACAACCGAGGTAACAAAAGGCTACGAGGAAATGAAACGATTTACAGAGACATGCGGCATCTGAGCAGGAGAGAATTAGGAATCAAAGACAGGTGCGATGTTAGCTTCCTCAGTGCGGGAAAAGGAAAATAGGATAAGAAATGAGGCAGAGATGGAAAATGTATCAAAGGGACAATACACTGATGAATGTTGTTCTTGGACAAAGGAACAAGTGACACAGGCAACTGCCAAATGGGTAAAGTAACATAAAAGAGCACTTCTTAAATAAAAAAGCAAAACCAAAGTAAAATAAGTAGAATCATTACAGCAAATTTAGCAAAATGCAAATAAATCCTAATAAATAAAATTTTATGAATATCTAGGAAGAGATACCTTATCTCAGCAAAGTGCCAAGCATATTAGAAGGTGATTAACAGGTTTTTGTTGAATTAATATATTATTAACTGAAAGTGATAAAAAAAAATGAGTAAAAATCTTCCCCAAGATACTTAAAATTGGCTGAAGGAGGTGTGCAAGTACACAGGTAGCTTATGAAGTGTTTGCGTACAAAGCTGAAGGGGGAATCCCAGCATGCAGAATCCTCCCGTCCACCACAGATGGTAAATAAGTCTTCCTAGACACAATCTTGCTGTTCTGGCAGGAAAGGGGGTGGCGATTCCCTCTAGTGGAGAATACATGGAACCCTTCTCCCAGTGGCTTTTATTGGGAAGGGTATGTGTAGGTGTACACAGCATACATGCATAGTTCATCAATCAATGTCAAAAAAGGCTATAATCATTCAAAAACAGGTATTATCTATAGATAACAATTGAAGGAACACAGAACGGGTCATAGTCAGGGTTTGTTAGTCATGCTGATGCCAGAGGGTCTTTAAGATATGTTTCCTGAGATAAGAAATTTACTCCTTATGTCTTGAACTTTAACAGCTGGTTTATATCACCAGGGCTATAAAAAACAAAGCAGAACAAGCTTCAAAGGATACAATGCATTTATCAGGCCTGGTTCCCACTGGAACCCTTGATATTAGAGTCAGGTCATGCTTGCCACCTGTGTTTTTACCTGGTTTCCCGGGGAGACTTGCTAGCCCCTTTCAGGGCTTGCTCTCTCTGGGCTACAATCTCAGAAACCACACAGAGTGGCCCCCAACATCTCTCCCTCTTTTGTTTGTTATGGCGGCATAACTAAAGACACTGGTGCTGCTGTGGTCAACAGGGTTATGCTAGGCAGAGCAGGCTTCAAAAGACAAAATGCACCTTCTTTCTTAGGCCAGATTTGCCCATGGGAGCCGTTTGTTCCAGTACAAGGCCACAGCTGCCTCTGGCATTGTTTCCAGGCTGAGTCAGACAAGGGGAGCAAAGCAACCAAGAGATTAGGAGACTTAAATAAAGAATGAGGACTCAGGCTTTGACAAAGCCGAGGGGTGATGATCTTTCTGCCCCTTCTCTGTAGACCCCTAACACCTTCCCCAATGGCCCTTCGTGACTGTGCCTGTCTTAAGTTGCCCCTCCCTTGAGGAGTCTTACCATCATTGGTTAACCAGTCATCCGCCTGAGCCAAGCATGGGGAAATGAGGGACACAGGAGCTGTGCTCCTGCCAGGAGGATATGTTCTGTCTCCTTTGTGGCTCATGTCCCCAAGGCCTTTTCACTCAGCCCTAGCCATGGGACTCTCTTGTCCGTTAATGAGGCTACAGTTCCTGAAACGAGGCAGGATGGATCCCAACATCTCTCCTTTTTTGTTTGTTATGGTGGACATGATGGGTAGTCCGATGAACCCTGCTACTTGTTCCTCACGTATACAATCCCCGGAAAACAATTTGTATATGTGTTTCAAGGCACAAAAGACCACAATGATTAGGAGGCATCCTGTAGCCCCTGTGACCCAGACACACAAATTTAGTCCTTCAATCCAAGTCCTTGGATTAGGCCACTGTAAGTTGTCATGCAGGGTCTGAAAGACCTCCTGCTCAGTGAGATGCTCAATGTCCTGAAGTTGTTGACGTAGCTCAAGCTAGAGTCAATCGATTTGTCCTTTGAGATTGGAGGAAAAGGCCCCTCGCAGGTGATGTTGGACCTCCTCCCATGAGTGCTGACTGTAATTCCACTTCAGAGGGGTGACGCACAGCTTAGAGAAGCTCAAATCACAGGTGGCGAGTGACAAGAGCATCTTCATCATCTGTACTATTTCTTCCTGGATCAGGGGAGTCCAGTGAACTTATCAGGCCTGGTTCCCATGGGAACCCTGGGTGTTAGAGTCGGGCTATGCTGGCCACTAGCCCCTTTCAGGGCTTGCTGTCTCGGGACTACAGTATAGGAAACCACACAGAGTAGTCCCCAACACAAAGCACTGTGTATGATAAAAGAATTAGCAAAGTTCTGGACTCAGAATTAACTATTTTTTTCTCAACATTTTATTGTGCTAACATACATGAAATTTAGCATATCCATAATGTTGTGCAACTATTATCACCATCTATCTCTAAAACTCTCTTTACCTTGCAAAACTGAAACTATACCCATTAAAAAACAAAGTACTCATTCTAATTTTCTCCCACCTCCTGGAAACCACCTTTCTCTTCTGCCTCTTTGGTTTGACTACTTTAAATACCTCATGTAAGTGTTAGACATTTCCTGTAAGTGCAGGAAACACAGGTATCTATTCACCTTGCAAGCATATGAGAACACAGCACTATGTTTTCTGGCACAGTGCTAAGCATAGTGGTGATTATCTTAAATGGAACTTTGGTAGAATGGTAATGCCTGTAGCAGCACCTGCATCTAATTAAGGTGTCACCTAATGTTGCAATGTCCCAGCAACATCAGGGAAACCATCTTTCCCATCTGGACCAACAAGATGGTAAATTACCCAGTAAATGTTTATTAGCTACTGAGAAAACCTAAGAGCATTTAAAGTATTTCCCCTTAAAGTAACAAAAATCATACTTCTCACGTTGTTGTCCTACCACACCCAAACAATGAATTTAGCCAATAGGGGAACTGCGACCCTCTCCCAGTGTCTAATATAGGAGAATCTTTAGAAAGAGGAACCCAGACAACTGCTGATGGAAGCGTGCGTTGAGACACAGGAAGCACAGCTGGTCTCCTCATTTGCAGTGTATGTGAACCCATCAGCTTACGCAGAAGGAGAATGCACAGATTTTCCATTAAACAAAACAAACTCACCTTATCCTTTTGCACTGGTTTGGCTAGAGGAAAAGGAGACCTCCTGTTTGAAATGCCTGACCTGTGTGTCCTGCTGCTTTCAATCTCTGCCAAGGTCTTTCTCTTTGCTTCCTTCTTTTCATAATGTTTTGAACACTTAATATTTGCTCATGACAAAGACACAGTATATTCTATTAGGCCAATTATTTCCCCAGTGTTTTAACTGTTTCCCAGATAATTTTTGATACTTTCTTTACACTTGTGTGTGTATATATATATACTTGCATCTATTTTAGGAAAAGCCAACTTGCATATAAATCCTCATGGTTAAATTTTAACAAAAACAGTATTAAGAGAATTGAATTTCATATAGAAGTTGGACAAATCATCTCAAAACTATAGAATCTCAGAGACCCAACTGATCTGAGAGATCCTCTTTCAAATGCTCAAGTAGAGAAGCTTTTAGAAGAAAGCTTTTAAGACCTTTTTCTCTTATTACACTCAGACAAGGCAAAAGTGGGCCTCAGATGTTGCTTTTAATGGAGGACTTGAGCCCTGGCTGATGTGGCTCAGTGGATTGAGCACTGGCCTGCAAACGAAAGGGTCATAGGTTCGATTCTCAGTCAGGGCACATGCCTGGGTTGTGGGCCAGGTCCCCAGTAGGGGGCGCGTGAGAAGCAACCACACACTGATCTTTCTCTCCCTTTCTCCCTCCCTTCCCCTCTCTAAAAAAAATAAATAAAATCTTTTTTTAATAAATGGAGGACTTGAGGGAAATTAGTTTTTTACATCTGTAAGAAAGGCTTGATTTTGTTCTAATTCATATATAGGAAAAAGCAGTTACTCTAAAAATAATTATATACCTATTTAAATACAACAAAGTGGCTTCGTTCACTACTGGTTCATGAGAGGGAGAAGCAGTGACTGGTGAAAGAGTGTTTGGGCTAACTCAATTTAGGGGACATGAAACATGTAACAGCCAGCCTGTAAGAGTAGAACCATAGCCAGGGAATGATGCATTTCTTGTTCTTGCATGTGCTTTTGTTTTCCAGGACTGCCCTCTATTCTACAAAAATGAATGGAAGTTTAACTGCAACTACAGTGTTGTAGTCATTGCCGATCATTAGGTGTTGTAATGCCAATCACACAGTTGAAAGCAGTGGGCTACAAGAATAGAGAGAGCCAGCCTCCTGTTCGAGCTCAGCTGAAAAAAAAAAAAAAAAAAGTGAGACCTTGCTGTTTAACTAAGATGGGTCTCCATTTAGGGTCTCCATTTAGGGTCCCCCTGGGTAATACAGTTTGAACTTCTTTAACAATCTGGGACCTAAGAAATATAAATTAACACATGTGTGTACATTAGTACATTTCAATGTGTGGGAACCACGGTTTGAGTAAAGTGAATCATTTTGTATTGCAGATGTCAAATAGAAATTCAATGTAAGAGTCACATCTTTTGTGCTGTAAGCAATGTGTGAGCTTTCTGTATGGCCCGTACTGGGACACCTTTAAACGTGTAAGACAAATACTCTGTGTGAACATCACTTCCTGTTTTTGCTTTGCACTGTTGTTACTATGTGCACTGTAAGCACTGCGATATGTCGCACCTGCTTGAGTAACGTCCTCATCACGGAGCTCCGCGGCTCTTCTCTCACTTGGTTTCTGGGGTCACCCACGGCCTCCGATAACTCACCTACACCTCTCTTTGCCCTGGTTTTCTCTTCAGTAAAACTGTAAATTTCGGTTAGACCTGTACTTCCCCAAACTTCTTGTTTGTAAACAAACAAAAAGCATGAGCAAAAGGGTTCTGAGGACAAAAGTGTACAGGAAACTCTACAAACTCCATCTGCTTTCAGAAAGTTGCCGTAACATTAGTATTCTAAAGGCTCTGAGAATCCTGCAGAGCAGAAACCTGATTCATTCTAATTAACCCAGCATGTCCCAGACATATCTATTCATGAAATCCCTAATCTCTGAGTAATAAATAACAGTTAATGAACTCCTTGGTTATATAATAGTCTTGGGACATTTAGGGAAACTTCAAAGTAGATGAAGAGAACTTCTCCAAGATTGCCTTTGAGGTAGACCGTTTTATGAAATCTCAAAGCACAGTTCTTGACAGAGATTAAGTGTGTATTAGAGTTGCGGTGTGGAACTTAGACATTTTGAGATGAAATTTATAAATCTATATGCTGGGGCACCCCCTGTTCCTCCATCATTAGATTATTAGATTGATACATAGATGAATAAGACAGGTCAGGTCCAAGCAGTGGAGAAGAAGAGAATCATCAGGCTGGAGCTAAGTGCTTGGTCCCATGGTTTACACTCAGACTAGAAATCAGCCAATGGGGACTTTAGGCAAATTGTAAGACCTCTATGCTTTAATTTACTTATCTGAAAAAAAGAAGGCAATGGAACAATACTGAATAAAAAAGTGAACCCAACACAGAAGAAGTTTCATACTTTTTACAGAACTTGGGCTATTGTGCAAAAATGTTTGAAATAGTCCAGGCTTGAATGGGAGTAAAGGCTCACAATGAATTTCACTGTATCCTGGAAAGAAAGGTGAGGTATCTGATAAAGAGGTTTATGCTTCCAGTGTTGGTTTGCCTTACTCCTTAGAGCTCACTCATTTTTTTTTAAGTAATTACTTTATTGTTGTTCAATTACAGTTATCTGCATCCTCTCCCCTCCCCTACTCCCTCCCCCTCCAACCCCACCTCCCTCCCCAGCCTCCCTCCTCCCTCTTGGTTCTGTCCATGTGTCCTCTAAAGTGGTTCCTGAAAACCCTTCTCCCCGTTGTCCCCTCCCCCCTCCCCCTCACTCATTTTTTTGCCAAAGTTTTGTGAGATTGGTTATGTATTCACTATTGCTTAACACAGTTCATTTTGTATTTTCCATTTTTCATTATTTTTTAAAAGAAATTTAAATTATATTTTTCAAATACAATTCACATTATTATTTTGTATTAGCTTCGGGTGTACATACATCATAGTGTTTCAACAATCTATACTTTACAAAATGTTCCCCCAATATTTCTAGTACACTACATATTTCTGCCACTACACATAGTTATATATTTGACTATATTCCTTATGTTGTACTTTACATCCCTGTGACTATTTTGTAACTATGAACTTGTACTTCTTAATCCCTTCACCTTTTTGACCCAGTCCCCAATCCCTTTCCCCTGTAGCAACCATCGGTCTGCTCTCTGTGTCTATAAGCCTGTTTCAATTTTGTTTGTTCATTTATTTCCTATGTCCACTGCAGCATTATTTACAATAGCCAAGGTATGGAAGCAACCCTAGTGGCCATCAATAGATGACTGGATAAAAAACTTCTGGCATCTGTATGTGTGTACACACACACACACACACACACACACACACACACACACACGGAATATTACTCAGACATAAAAAAGCATGAAATCTACCATGTGTGTCAGCATGGATGAACCTGAAGTGAAATAAGTCAGAGAAAGGCAAACACAATCTGATTTTACTTACATATGGAATCTAAAGAATGCAGTTCATTTTAGAAAGTTAATTCCATTAATAAAAAATTGAGAGGACTTTTGGTTTCTACCCAGCAGATATGGAGCTTGAAAGTCTTCACTCTGTCATAACAAACAGCCAAATAAGCTGAAAAATCAATGATCCTTCTATGATCCATCAGCGCAGTGAGACTACAGGGCAAACCACTGCCTCCCCAAACCTGAGAGAGATGTAGACACAGAGAACCACAGTTTACCAGAACAGAAATCTATAAGCTAGAACCTCCATGATCAGCATAACAAGTATAGGAAAACCAAAACTGTAATTGATGAATTAGTGGAGTCTCAGTATGGACAATTCTGACTGTGAAAAACTCGAAGGGGGCTCAAGTCATGAGGGGCTTCCATATTTTCTTGAGTTTTTAATTCTAAGAGTTCTACCAGGTCTTCACACTAAATATCATAAAACTTCCCCCCTGCTTCCAGTAAGGAGAGGAGGGAAAAAGTTACCCCAGATCTTTTTTTAATAATCTCAAAAACATGTGGTCATCTATTTTTTTAAGAACAAAGTCACTAGCTTTTTTTTCTCTATGTGTTTTTTTTTTTAATTAACTAGCATTAGGAGACTATTAGAATTTGCCCATGAAATATCCTATCTTTTCATTCCTGTCCTCCCAGCCCCCTTCTCTTTGGCAACCATCAGCTTTTCCTCTATATTTATGGGTTGGTTTCTGTTTTGTTTTATTTATCCATTTGTTTTGCTTTTTGAAATTCCACATATAAGTGAAATCGTATGGTATTTGTCTTTCTCTGACTTATCTCACTTAACATAATGCTCTCTATGTCCATCCACGTTGTTGCAAATGATGAGACTTTTTTATTGCTGAACAAAATTCCACTGCCTATATGTGCCACATGTACTTTATCCGGCCATCTGTTGATGGGTTTCGGGGTTGTTCCTATATCTTGGCTATTGAAAATAATGCTGCAATGAACATGGAAGAGCACATATCTTTTCAAATTCGTATGTCTGTTTCCTTCAAATAAAAACTCATCGAATGTACAGCACTAAGAGTGAAACCCAATGTGAATGATGGAATGTGCGTGACAAGGATGAGTCGGTGTAGCTTCATTGATTGTAACAGACGTGTCACTCTGGGGCAGGGCATGGGTAGCGGGGAGGCTGTGCGTGTGTTAGTGTAGAAAACATATGGGAAATTTCTGCTCAGTTTTGTTGTGAATCTGAAACTGCTCTAAAATAAATCCCATTTAAAAAATAAATACTTAATACTTTGGATATTATTAAATGCCCCGTTTCTGATGATTTTATACTTCTAACTGAAACTTAAGCTCTTTGAAGAAAAGGAGGATAGCTTATTAATTCTCCTATTTCTTGCTCAGGGCCTGGATGGTGGCCTCACCCAAGGTAAAAACTATATGCCTTCTTTTTTATTTTCTTAAAAATATTTCTGACATACAAAAAGGCAGAGTGGCTAATACAGTGGGTAACTGAACCCAACCACAGTCTCACTGAATACCCGTGCTGCCTCCCTTAATTACTCAGAAGTAATTGCCATAATGAGTTTGATATTTGTCATTTCCATTGATCTCTGTCTTTTCTACTCATGTATGGATTCCAATAATATACATTATACACTATTCTTACAGGTTTTAAAACTTAATATTTTATTGATAGTCTCTGTGACTTGTTTTACTCAAAAGTTTATAAGATAAATTCATGTTGATTTACAGTTTTTTAATTCATTCATTTCTACTACTTTTTAGTATCTCCTTTTGTTAATATACAATCATTTGTTTTTCTACTCTTATGTTAATGGAATCTAGGTCATTTCCAGTGTTTAATATTACAGCAGTGCTATGACAAATATCTGTACAGGGCTGATGCGTGATAAGGAGGCTGCTCTAGGGGATGTCTGGGAGAGGAAATTCTGAGTCACAGACTGTGCATAACTTCAGTTTTATTAAGGTTTTCCAGATAGCGCTCCCAAATGGTTGCATAATTTACATCCTTATGAATCCTCATTTCATAAAACTGTATTTTTCAAACAGTACCTCTTAGGCCTTCAGGCACTGGCATTTCTAAGATGATACTATTTGCTGACAATCTTACTCAAAGGGCTGTATCTCAAAGTCCCTAATTCTGGTGCCTGTTCAAAAGCAGGATCTCAAGATCCCAGGTGAGTGTTTGAATGGATCCCTCTCTCTCTGCTGTTATTGCCTGGTCTGAAGTTATCAGCGTTGTGTCCAAAGGATATGAGTTTCTGCTTCATAACCCTGAACTATTTAGAACTTTTCATTTTAAATGTAACTCCCATTATAAGTGAATACCATGGTAAATAAAGGGGTGCATTTATCTAAATGTGATCTGTTTTAACAGGATGGATTGTAATCTGATTCATATGTTCTAGTCTCCCTATGCCTTGACAAGCTTAATATCCCGTTCCATTGTGCTGTGGAGTAATAACATCACAGGGCAATAACATGGCCGCTGAGAGTGTGAAATCTGGATAACGCAAGGCTTCAGCTAATGCCCCATAACTGAAACTTATTAAATACGTAATGCCTCAGAGCACAGTTTAACCAAAAAAGAAACAGAGAAGAATTATTCAGGCCATTTTCAAAGGAAAGCTCCTGTAAGCGATTATTTAAATAAGAATTAACTACCAAAAACAGCCCATTTTGATTGAATGCTGAGATTGCTACTGGTATTTTTTCCCCCTAAAAGTTACTTTTCACCTCTGATTTTTTTTGGGGGGGGCACAACTGGTAAGCCCTACAAATATAATCATGAAGCAATACAGAAATTGAGTTCTTCTTGGCCTTTTGTTCCATAAGGGTTTGAGATGGCTACTGGAATTTTACTATGTTATTTTTAAAAACGTGTATATACAGCATATGTGTAGAAAAGTAAACAAATTAGTATACAACATAATGGGTTTTCCATCGACGTGAATATACACCCATGAAATTGGCACTTACATCAAGACAATAAACATTACCAATCCCTAGAATCTTTCTTGAGCCCTCATTCAAACTCCCTACTAAGGTAACTACTATGAAGTAATCTTCTAGTTTCTTTTTAAGTGATAAACCAAATACTCATTTAAATATTAGACCAAAGAGTTCCTTAGAAATAAAGTGTGAAAAGGATTGACCTAGGGTCACAAAGAAGGCAGAAGAATAAGAATTAAGCACCGGCAGACCTCCTGCTGCCTTTCCAGTGTTCATGCTGTTACTTTATACAGGCACTCAGCTCGCTCTCACTTGCATTTAACATGGCATGCAATTCTGTAACAAACTGGATGAGGTCGCGTTACCTTTCCATTATGGAAAATTAGATTCTCTGCTCTTGTTGGGTGCCTTCTACCCCAGGCCACTATCTGCTAGTTGACCTTTTTGCCCCTTGGATACACATAGGTTTTAAGATCCTATGAGGCTGATCTATGTGCCTAGGGACCAATGGGATGTGGGGGAAGGGGAGTGGAAGTCAGCCAACAGCACCAGCCACGTTCTAGGAATTTGCATCATTGTCCCGAAGCCAAGCCCAGCCTTCTAGTGCCAGGCCTGGGGGGCTTGGGGCTCTGCTCAGAGTGGCTGGGACAGCTTCTGTCCCACACTCAAGCTTTAGCCAAGGAGCAAGGCTTGCAGGCAGGTCATACAGAAGAATTTAAAAGAAGCAGGCAATCTTTTCTGAAACCCCTCCCACCCCTTACTTCCACAGAAACCCCCTATTGGCCCAGGCCCTCTGGGCCTCTGGTTTGTTCTATTTCACTGTGGAAAATGTTATAGTCACCTTGGAGACCACTCGCCTGGTGCCATTGTTCCCCCATACACACTGTCCCTTCTCCCAAGGGCTCTTTGATTCCTTGGTTCTGAGGACAGTACATCAGCCCACCTATTGTAGAGAGTAACACCCCCCCTTAACTCAATGTTACCTTAGTGAGATGTCATTTTGTAGTGTTATGAACAATTAAGACTTTTTTGGAAATAGCTAAAAATAAGTTCTGACAGTGATGCTCCATGTAAATTACACAAGGTTACCGTAATGTGCATTATTTTATCTGAAGGAAAATACAAATCAGGCTTACATCAATTTCTAACCCTACACAGAACAACGCTTGTGGTACAGGCTAGCATCACAACACATCCGTGGCCAGCATGGAGATGCAGCACTCAAATTCCTCTTCCAGCAGGGTACACGACAAGCAGCAACAAGGAGTATAGGACCTGGAGCCTCTAGCTGTGAACCTCCTCTTTCATGGTGAACTGCACTCTAAATAAACATACCAAGTATAAACACATCACCACTCCACAGGGAACCAGCATCCTAGCCAGACAGCCGGATCAATCTTCTCTCTTCCACACTGGCTGATCATCGCTGTCTGATCTGTGTCAAATGATCAAGTCTAAAGTTACAAACTATGGCTCACTCAGCTTTTGAGCTGAAGTCATGCTATTTGTGAGGTGACTACAAGTAATGACTGAACAAGGCCGTCGTAGCTAAGGGTAGGCCTTACATGGGTGGCCCTAGCCAATGACAGAGCAAAGTGATTTCACAATACCATGATCTAGCCAGTTTCACCCAGCATGGAATTCCTCTAACAGGCAACCTTTGCTCTGCAGCAACCCTGTTAGGCTGGCAGAACCTTGGTCAAACTCGGTCACGATTTCTCAGCTCCCCCTGCCGAATCCTGGCCTCCTCCACCCTTGTGTTGCAGAGCTGACACTCATAATAAAATTTTAGAGCTCTTAGCTCTACTCAACATGTATTTCTTTAAAAACCAACCTAACCTGCAAAAAATATCTAATGCATTCAGATTGTATTCAGGTTGCCTAACTTCAAATCCAAAACCATTTCCATGATGCTCGTCTCTACATATTCTGAGTAACTGAGGTTTCAGTGTAGTGTATTTCAGTGCAAAGAACTTAAAATTTCAGATTCCGATTATTTGTGTTTTATTACTACTTTCATCCACAGTACCTTGGGCAAGTCCCTTTAATGTTCTCCATACTAATCATAACTAAGGGCCATGGTTTTGTATTCTTAACACCTATGTCCTCTGTGACAATACCGTCGATCCAAACTCAGATATTTTTCTAATTATCCTACGTTAAGCAGACTTTCTCATCTCTAGAAGGTGGCTCACATGACAGAAGGACGGGAACATTCAGCATAAATAAGCTGCAATAAATGTTTGGGTGCTTCTGGAAATAGAGATTCTCACAAGATTTTTATAACATGCCAATAGAATCTATGCTCTCCTGGCAAGACTCCAGAGGCAAAGTACTAATGTCTGATACTTAGCATAACTCCTGGCCAATGAGATTAGACAAGAGGCCACCAGCTGGTGAAGGACATTTCTTCTTCCACGGTGAACCGCACTCTAAACAAACATGTATGTTGTAGGCACATTACCATTCTACAAGAAACCGGCATCTCAGCCAGACACCCGATTGATCCTATCCTTTCCATAATGGCTGATCAATTCTGTCTGATCTGTGCCAAGGTGATCAAGTCTCAAGTTATATCTGGAGCTTATTAGCCCAATTCAACTACATTCTTCAGTCCTAAGAAATTATAGTTTACATTAAAATGAAATAACGCATTTCACAGATAAGTCTCAGAACTTTCATCATTTTAAGTTGATTCTGTTTAACAAACTATGGAAAGAATGCATTTGTCACTAGTTAGTGATTTTTATACTTAAAACATATAAAACAAATTTTTAGAGAGGGATAGAAAAAACGTTTATTGAGAACATTACATTACTTGGTCAAGTAAAAGATTCAAAGTTTATAAGAGAAAAGCAAACATTGTTAATTAGATTATGATTTCAAATAGCTGGCAACATTTGGGAGAAAGTTCTGTCTGCATTTTCGCGAATGCCACTGTTAAAGCATGAAACTTGGCTTTGACTCATTTCCCCCATATTCTCCCAGATCCCTCACAACAAGTGTTACTTGCGTTCCACTTATGTCCTAGATATTGTGCTGGGTTTCGTGTCCCCCCCACACCATTTTTAGTTTATCATCAATAGTATGCTTCCCCATCCCTACTACTATCTAACCTACCCATGTCTCTTGTCTGGACTAGGCTTCCAGTGGTCTGTCACATTCTTGCACACCTCTAACCGCTCTTCACAGGATATCAAGAGCTTTCTTTCCAAATCACAAATCTGATCATGGTAGAGGAGGATGTCTTCTAAATTCTTTAACGACTTCGCAGAGCGCAGCTATAAAGTGCTGCTTTGCACTAGATTATGGGGGCAGTACACAGGTAACGTATGATTGCTGCTCATGTTTAGGGTCTGTAGATTAACATCCATCACTCTGATGAAGTGGAGGTTCTGTCCCAGTGGTAAAGGTGTGGGAAGCAAGAGAAATAATTACTTTGAGCCATCTAGATTGAAAAGGAAATTATAAAGGGGGCTTTATTTGCAGAGAGTTGATAGTTGACATCAAAAGCCCTATGAAATCTACCAAAAAGTTACTAAAATTAGTAAGTTTAACCAATGTGCATTATACAAGATAAATATACAAAAATATGTTCCTATATACAAGTAATTATCAATTAGAATAACTATCCTATGGCACAGAATTATAATATAAAATTAGGGGGAAATGTGATGAAAAATATCCAAGACCTGTATAGTAAAACCTATAATACATTGCTGAGAAGACCTAAATCCTTAAACCATGCCCGTGGATCAGATGACAATGTTATAGATACAGTGACAATTCTCAAGTTGGGCTATAGATTCAGCTCTACTGTAGTAAAAATTCATGCAGTTTTTCCTTGTAGAAATTCCCAAGATAAGCCTAAAAGTATAGAAATGCAAAAAGCCCAACAGAGCCAAAATAACTTTGAAAAGTGAAATGCCAAGTTCTAAAACTTACACTGCTTGACTTCAAAATTTGTTCAAAGCTATAGTAATCAAAAAATGTAAAATTGGGATATAGTCAAGTAGATCAGCAGAGTGTTCAGAAATAGACCCACACACCTGTCTTCAATAAATTATATTTGAAATAAAAATTGAATGGATAAAGAATAATTTTCCCTATAGTAGTGCTAGAAATATCTGATATTTATACGCAAAAATTTAAATGTATACTTTACAACATTTATGAAAATTTAACTCAAAATAGATTCTAGCCCTGAATGCAAATATCAAAATTATGTCTTCTGCCACAAAACCTAGAAGTTATAGATTATATACTAAAAAAATTTTAGAGATGATACTAATATATGGTACATAAAAGGAAAGATATAATAAATTATACTTAATCAAACAGCAGAACTTCTGTTCCTCAAATGTAAAGAAAATGAAAAAATCCATAGACAAAAATGTTTGTAAATCATATATATATATATATATAGAGAGAGAGAGAGAGAGAGAGAGAGACATATCTAGAATATATAACGAAATAAGGGGCTCTCAAAATTCTATAAGAAAGTAATCAATTAGAAATTTGGCAAAAGATTGAACTGACAATTCAAAGATATATTGATGGCAAATTAAGAGATGACGATAGTTTCATAGGTGCAGACACATCCAAGTAAGTTTCATATTTAAACATAGGTTATGTGTGTGTTGTACCTCAAAGTTGTTAATAGTCTACCATTAAGCGAATGAGGGTATTGCTGGAAAAGAAATTCTCTTTAAAAGATTGCAACGCTCAAACATTTCCCGTGTGCTTTGGCTTTCTGATTTCCAAGTCTTGGTAAGTGTCACAGTAATAACTCTGCCTCTTATGGTCTTTAGTCTGATGCTTTGGCATGCAGGGCTTGCTGACCCAGAAGGAAGGGCTCCCCCCAAAGCCAGCAAAATTCCAGGAGATAGGAAACAATGTAGGAAGGAGTGTGCTTTTCAAATGCAAAGGTACCACCCCAGAGCCCACGCCCCCAACCACCTCCTTCAGTACACTGTCACACTCTGAGCCACCCCTGCCTGCCCTAATCACTCCAGCGCCAGGTATCAGACAGCTCGGGGCACTCCCAAGCTCCGTGGCTCTCTGACATTATTCAGCCTAGCCAACTGTGAGCCTATTTACCCTGTCTCACCTCTCCTTCTTAAAGAAACTACAACGAAGTGTTTTATCCACAGTCCCCTGCCCCCTTTGCCACCCGAGATTCAGAATGCCCTCCCACACCGCCATGTGAGGACATGCCCCGCTTCTTTGTAACTTGAATAGCAAACTGACTTTTCAATAGCAGTCACCTCCTGGTCTGTAGGACTTCCCAACCTAAGTAATAAAACGTAATAAACAGTCATCTCCCGTAGTCTCCCTGTGCTCTCCAAAGCCCAGACGGCGACAGAAATATCAATATTTATACCTGCTTTGTCTGGTTATGGCATCTCATAAATTAAATTAGACATTTTTTACAAATATGAGACTTTCTAATTGTTAATAAGAGCATTCAATGATATTTGATGGTAAAAGCAATATATCCAACATGTATGGGGTATTAAGTGATATTTTGGAAAAGGACAAAATTTGACAGTATAATAATTATGCTGTCAAAGAGTACATAGATTTTCCTCTCAGAGCCCTTTACATCGCTGGGTTTTGGTTTCACAGGCTGTCTTCAGGATGAAAAGATTCACTTCTCTAAATACACCATGGAAGTCAGCTTTATGAAAATCATACCTTTCATGACCATTTCTCAGAGGTATTCAAAATCTATACTATTCCCATTAGGCTACTAAGTACACAATTATTGGAATGGGTGAGATGTGGGCGTTCGGGGGGGGGGGGGCAGGCAGAGAAAAAACAGCTCTTTCGAGCTCTAGGGTTATGGTTTGAAAATATATTACAGTGACTTATTAGTGAGATACTAAAATCTGTGCTCCTTCCCAAAGAATTGCTTCCCTCTTTGGAACTCAGAGGAACTATTCCGAAAACATGGAGCTTGACCTTTTCCTGTGCAAATTTCTAGGGTTTGCATTCTCATGAATTAAATATAGATCATACATTATTCAACCTTAATGGCTGTTTAAACGTCTGTGAGTGACCTCCTCTTCACCACCAATATTTCAGACATGAATCATCGGAGGTGCATGTGATCTATTGGTAGAACCAGAACATAAACTCCTCACTGACTTCTCTCCTTGATTCTATCATTTGTGTCATTATAAGGCCATGTCACGGGCCTACATTTTCTCTAACTCCTCAAATGTTCACTTCTGTTCAGCATCTCTCACTTCCTGTAATTTGAGAGCACATATAGAATCTGTCGTGTGCTAGATCCTGAGGAAACATTCAGGGAATGTAGACCTGTCCTGGGTATCAGGCTGCTTACATAACGCTGGAGAATTAAGCTTGTGTTAACAGATTAGAGCAAAATACAACTTTACATAATTAGGTGCTAACTTGAACACAAACACTTTACTGAAGCACACAATCAAAAAGCTGTGCCAAAAAGGAGCTTTCCTGCATGTGAATTCTGGATTCATCACTAACTAGCTATGTGGTTTTGTTTGTTCAACTATTTACGATCTCCCTCTCTGTCAAATTCGGATTTTGAAGTCAAATGCACAGGCTGCTGTGAAGATTAACTGCAACAATCTATGTGAAGTGCTCAGCACAGTGCCTGCCTGATAAGCATTTAAGTCTTGCTCAAAAGCAGGAGCCGCACTGAGAGCCTCCCCTTTTCAATGACAATGGTGTCATGGAAGAATGCAATTCTATAGGAAATGAGATTGGCCCATGGAAGCTAGAAGGCAGGTAGGTGGGGCAAGGTCCAAATCATAGCCAAGGGGGCAAGTTTGTTGGCACAGTCACATAAGAATGTTGAGCATTCAATTGACTAGGAAGAAAAATGAACCCAAAAGCTAAAATTCAAAGTCCTTGAACATTTTGGAGGTAGGACACATTTAATCAGAATAGGAAGGCAGATCTAAGACCATGAACACGCTGGGATGTTGAGGGGCAGGTTTGTGTGGGGACGGCTCCATGGCGTAGGAGGTAACTGCCAAGTTAGAGAGCCGTGCAGAATTAAATGAGTTTAAGACATTATTTTGTTTCAGGGAAGTAAAATTACTGTACGTATTGTTTAGGAAACACTAATAGGGCCAGTTCTAGGTCTTAGATTCCAAGAAAGAGAAACTAGAGTATATACAAAATGCTAGTGCAAGTTATAGAAACCTGGTCACATTAGAAATAATTGAGAGACTTAGAAATATTACATAGACCAATTACAGGAAATAAAGCAGAGCTAGCTTACAATGCTTATGGTATTTTAAAAAATAGTAACATTAAGAGCACCTAATACATATATATCATTTACTGTGGGCCAGGATCCATAATAGATGCTTTTTGTATGTTAACTAATTCAATTAAACATTTCGCTAGAACATACAATAAATAGCAAGGAGTTGTTGCTATTCCCTATTGTGGTTATACAATAGTAACTACAAAATGGACAGAACTGATTCTATTTATAAGAGGAGTTCACAGGAAGAAAGACCAAAGAGGTGTGTCGACTTTGGCCCACAGACCTGTGCTGAATTTGGTTGGACAGGCAGAAGGCCTAGAGCTGTGTTCTAAGGTACTAAGTGACATCACCACCATCACTGGCATTGTCAGTGGTCATCATCATCATTACAGTCTTCATTGCCACCACTACCACTGTTGCCATTTTCCAAGTGGCTGCTTTGTGCTGGACACATTACATACTATTTCATTTAACTCATGGAGAAAACCGGGTTGGAGGAATTAATCTCCCTTCTACATGAATGTCATAGATGAGACTCAGTGAGCATAAGTTTCCTAAATTCACAAAGATAGGTAGGGAAAATCTCAGGATTTGACTTCATTTTGGCTGACCTCAAATTCCAAACATTTTACCTATACTTTAAATGATCCTTTAAAATAAGTATAAAGCTGGAATTACCCACCCCTGGATTTGAGATTTCACTTGCAAAGTAATTGTCTTTTTCTGTAGTGACATCAAGAGTCCCTAGAAATAAACAAGGTTTTATATATATATATGAAGTCTTTAAGAGAAAGGCGTTTGTTTTGACAATGACTTAGTTCTCCACGAGGGAGTGCTCAGTCTCTCCACCCACATGACCATGATCTCAGGTCAGTCATTCACACCTGGGGCACACTGGCCCGGTCTTCCTTCACGGAGGCTGCAGAGAGCTGCAGAGGAATGCCGTCCAGGGCCCAGCAACAAGCACAAGCTGGAGAGTCAATGAGGTCACAGGGTTGGGGGCATAAGAGAGCTGTATTCACAAGGCAACTTAATAAACTGAAACCCAAAGGGTAATAAGCCCCCCAATCCCACCATAGGAAGAAACGGAAAGTATAGATCACTTCACCTTGGTGGACACACAGGTCTATGATGCGGCCAACACAAAAGTGGGGAAAAATAAAAGACATTCATTGCCACATGTTTCTCCTTTTGCTAATTGGCTTTCCCCAAACAATATGGGTATTGAACATAGTCTCGCACTTAATTTCTTTTCAGTTATTTAATGTTCTATGTCATGTTTCAAAAAAGTTTCTAGCCGCTTGAGGGCAAGAACAATGTCTTCATTTACAAACTCTTTTTACAGTTCTGTTCAGCTCCGCTCAGGTACTCCCAGCAATCAATTTAATTTCTAGAACGTGGTCATCACATATTTGCTTTTTCCCCATGAAAGGAACATGGATTCTAAAGTTAAATAGACAAAGGTTTATCCAGTTTCTGCCATTTCCTCTGTGTCCTTACACAAGAATTTAATGAGCAACTTATTTGTTCATTATATACTTTTAAGGTTAAAATTAAACATGTCATGAGTCTAACACAGGACCTGCTTTCAAGTACAGTTCAGTGACTGCAAAAACAATAGTGCATTCAAGTGCTCCTCTCTTCCTTTCTCTTTCTTTGCAGACATTACCAATTATCCATGGCATAGTTTTCACCTGCTGAGCCCAGGCAAATCCTAAGATTACTCTCAACACAGAGGTTCATGTAACATCTACCAACTAAAGGAGCTGGCAAGGGGCTAACAACCCCAAACATCTCTGGTCTAATTGGAGTAATAAGGAAGCTAATAATTATAATGTAGTTTACTCGCTAAAAAGCATAAACATATTTTGTATATGTTGGGAAAAAGCTAAGGAAGTGAAAAGTGGATTCTCAAATGTGTTGATATGACAGAAGAAAAGAACATCATGTGTTTAGTCCAATGAAATGAAGAAAATTATCTGTTTACATGAGTAAAATGTGCATAGGTAATATAGAGACAAACCAGTCAGAGAGAAAACAGATAATATCTTTGTAAATTGTGCCAAAGAATTTGAACTTTGTGCCAGAGGATTTTAAGCAGGGGAATGGATCAACTCTGTGTTTTCAGAAACCGTCTAAAATATTTAGAAAGAGTTGGCTGGGGAAACACTTGACACAGTACGACCATTTCAGAGCTGCTGTAGGAATGGAGAGAGTAGGTGAATGACGGCTTCCACAACAGGACTAAAATAACAAGCAAGGAAATTACTACTGGGAATGTCAAGAAGTAGGCCATGTTTAGAAATCTAAGGAGTATTTCTAAATATGTTGTTATTTGTTTTCCCAGCTATGGTCTCATTTTAAAAAAATAGTTTCTTCAAAATAGGAGCCAGACAAGGTCCCTCATTGCAGCTGGTTAGCATGTCTCAAGTCTTTTTGATAGATTACTCCTCCCTGCTTAAAAAAAAGAGAAAAAAACACTAATAAGAGAGAATATATTTGGCAGCTCTTTCAGGAAGTCATCAAAACGATGTGGTGCTGGCTGACCCCAGCGCTAGAACTAGGATGTTCCTCACCCACCCACCCACCCTCCTTCTTGGAATGTACGTTCTCCCTACTAGTCCCATAGAAGATGTTTCAAGGAGGTACTGTAACAGGGATATTATAACT